>JAUZNK010004092.1:0-10585 GCA_035046665.1 Euphysa ruthae | reverse complement strand
GATACTAAAAAAATATAAACATAGATATTAATTCCTAAAAACTTTGTTCAAAGCTAATGTCTTTTTTCTCTAATGCTCATAACATTGATTTCATATAAAAATCAAAAATTTGTTTAATAACAAAACGTCAACGTATTGCAAAACAAAGAAAAAAATGTCTCTTTAATCGCTTACGACATTAAGACAAACAAAAACCATCACCTACACCACCCAATACTGTTATAAAATCACAGAAATCTCACAACGTCATTTTATTATGATACACTCCTTCACTAGAAATTGATCTTAGGTGTATGGTGCTTCTTTGCTGGCTACAGATCAAATATTAAAATTACATTAAAAAACCAGAAAATAAGCAAACCAGCATAAAAAATTTAATTTTTAAATCATAGGTTCACGATTTACATTACAAATTATGATCTTTTTAAAGACAGATAAAATTTCATTAAAAAAAATATAATTTTATCAAGTCATAAAGAGATGAACATATCAAAAGTGATCCAATAACTGTCATACTCCAGTAGAAATTTGCTGGTTTATTCGTTGATACATGAATTTATTCAATGATTTACGTCTCCACCAAACAGCAACATTTGAAAAGATAGAAACAAACAATGCAAAACCCTCAAATATCCAGAATCGTTTTGCTTCATGCTCAGGTGAAAAAAGACAACTCACAACATGCTTTATTTTGAGTGACACACATTGAATAATTTGTACATTTCCTGTTTCATGACATGCAGATTGAAACTTCAAGTCATAATTAGAACATGGGCTACATTTCTTTGAAATTTTAAACCCCTCAGAACAAGTGGTATTTATAGGTAAATTTTCAATAAATGCATATCGACTTGACTTCAGTGCTGGCGGAGCAAATATGAATCCAAATACAAAAATAACTGTCACTAACAAAGCAATTATACTAGCAGATATTTTCATAGCATTTTTTGATGCAATAGTGCGTAAATTCTGGAACATTAATGAGGAAACCTGAATTTTTTTTTTTTTTTTCTATAAGTAAGGAGCATCAAGTTACAAAAAAAAATGAAAGAGCAATTCATAGACATTTAGAGAGTCATGTATTTGTTTATTTAATTTTGTTTATTTAATTTTGTTTCTTGTTTATGAAAATTTCAACAATCAAAAAGAATTTTTTTAAAAAAAATTAAACCATATTGACCATTAAAACAGTAGTGGCTAAATTTCACACAAAACTTAGTCGTTGTTAAATATTATTTTGTTAACCCAAGCGCCTTGTTTTGATTGAACATTAAATTCTGATTTCCAAAGTCACATTCAAGTAAATGAGATATACTTATATAAGCCTTAACATCATATACCTTTCTAGCAAAATTCTTATTTTACAAATAGCATACTAATTTTAGAAAAACAATTTATTTATTACATTAAGATTTATTCAAAAGGAAATAGAATAATTGTATTCAGCTTTCTTTTTAGTTTTTTGGTTTTACCTGAGAAAGTAAAATTACTTAATTGATCATTAAGTAATTAATTAGTATTACCGGAATCTCTTTGTAAAGCAAAAAATTTTTCAAAAGTTCAGATAAATGAAAAACACAGAATTTTTTTTTTTTTTAATAACGGACATGCTGAGATAATCTAAAAAATATTATCTAAAAAACCAAAAATTATTCAGAAGAACCAGAATTCCTTTTAGTTTTAGGCAAAATTTGAGGAAAAATATCCAGAAAAAAAATTTCTTAATAGTCAATCACAATTTATAAAACAACCATACAAAATTTAGGAAAAAACAGATAAATTTACTTTAGAGAAAACAAATTTTAAGATACTATTTCACAAGTTTTATGATATAATATAATATTATTATTATTATGACAAACCAAAATAATCTGAAATAATATTAATATATATGCAATTTTTTTTTTTTGAATTAACCAATTGTTTTTGCAAAAAATCAAGAAGTAATTTTTGAATCAAAATTGATATCTTGGGGCTTTGACCCCAGGAAAGTGAATGTTAAACAAGTAAACAATAAAACACCCTTAATAGTGCTTTAATTTCATGGAAATAACAAAATATACATACAAAGCCACCATGGTCAAACATACACAGAAATTTTTATATTTATCTTCAAAGGACAACCTGCTATATCATATTTTTTTAAATTTGGGCATACTAGGAATTAAACAGATAAAAATATATATATTAATAAAAATAATAACTATAAATTGACTTGTTTCTAAGCTTAAAATGGCATATTGAAGTAAATAAATAAATTAAATCAGAGCATATTCACACACAATATCAAAAATAATTTTTCTCACATATCGCAAATTGTTTCTTTTTTTCATTATGAAATCATGCAAATCTAAAACTTTAGAGAAAAATGGTGAGAAAGAAAATTCACTAAAAAAAATCCAGGAACTTAAGTATCATATAATAATTATTTAAAAAGTTTGCAACTTGGAGCAAATTAGTATATTCTGACTTTAGAGAATGCTCAGCATGACTGTTATGCCTGTTACTTTCTTCTTATTCCTGGTATGCCCAAATTAGCAATCATGACAAAAAAATATAACATTATACAGAACTTTAGCATTATTGAAACAAGTTTTTTCAAGGAAAATTAAGAAGAAAACAAGACTTCCGAGCATTTACGTGTGTTGGCTCTACCCAAAAATCTCAAAATGACTAATATCCCCAAATTAACAAAAATTTTATTTTTTATAATGCTGAATTTTAGCAAAGTCAAAGCAATTTTTTCTCTATTAAAATTAAATAAAATTGTTTAAAAAATTTTGTGTGCCAGCAAAAGTCGCTGTATATACAAGTTGAGAGTGGTATCTATTTTTTGATAAAATCACCCTTTGTAAAGTTTTAGTGTGGTATTTAATCTCTAATAAAGATCACTCAGTCCCAAAAACAAACATAAAGAATGAACACATAGACAAGGGTGAATTTATACGATGCCTCAAAGCATTAATGTGGGGATTGATTCAATCAATATAATTTTTATTATAAATTATTTAGTAAAAATTAATCAAGGTGTCAAAACTAGTAAATGAAAAAAAAAAAAATATATATATATATATATCTGGCTTAATGGTAGTGTTTGGACAAGAAAAACTTATCAAGTTACTTTAGGTAGAAAGTGGAGAAAATTAATTGGGAAAAAAATCCCACAACAAGGACCCTTTACCATAAAATCAAACATTTAAAAAGGTATTAGAAAGGCAACACAATTAATCACCTCGTTCATAATAATTTTTTAGCACAATTTTTTATGAACCCTGTTTTGGCACCTTTATTAACTTTTGTGCATTTATGCAATATGTGTAAAGATTAGTAAAAATTATTAGTACTAATATGTGGTTGGTTTTAATAAAAACCTCTTTTGTACCATACAAATTGAGACAAGAGAAAACATAAAAGGCTTTTGATGCCATGGCATTAAAAGAAAACCTAAATCTAAACTTAATTTAAACACCTAAACACCTGCTTTCTTTTTAATAACATAAAAGTAAATGAAAAGTTGAACATTCTTGAATTTTTACTCATTTTTATGAGGTATTAAATCCAAACATTAGGATTAATCCAAACACTTTAGAATTTCCCTGCAAATTCATATCTATATGTTATAACAAAATTAAAAATTAAAATTCTGACAAAAAATTTCGGCAGATGACCATTCACTTTCAAATTCAAGTACAAATTACAATTTTATTTGTCAAATTATTTTTTGATGCATAGATAAGTTTTTTAAAAAATCTTATTAATTTGTATATCTTTATAAAAGACTACACTCTACAGTGTACATAACAAAAGAAAACTTGTTTAAAACAGATAACTTGCGGTCGAAAAAGAGGAAAGCTTGAATTTATATAATTCATTTTAGCCTAAGAGAGGTTTCTAAAATTGTAAACCTCATAAACAAAAAAAAATAAAATAAAATAATAATAATTTTAAATTTAATAACAATCTTATATTTTTAATAGGTATGAATGAACTTTGAATAATTTTTAGTCAATTTAACTAAAAGGTTAACATTTTTATAAAAAAAAAAAAAAAATAAATTTAAATTACTGAAGCAACACAAACCAGTACTGTGAGAAAAAGTTTCCAGATAAATTACTGAGACATGTATGCTAACTTTAAAATACCACGAGGGAGTGCAGAGTCAGTGTCAACAGTGGCATGAGCTCTATACAGATCGTCTGTTTTCACCCATGCTGGAGGAGTTGTTATCCATGTATCCATAATTAAAAACATGTCTTCACTTTGATTATAAGCAGCAATGGGGCTAAAATGTCCACGCAGTTTTTTATAACCAAGTTCTTCCATATAATAGTTTGCTATCAAACAGGTGAATGGCAAATTAAGTTGGGTTTTCAAAAGATCACGAAATTCATCAATATTTTTCAGAAAATAAACTTCACCAATATTTACTGTCTCATCTATTTTAAAATCACTTAGATTAGATTCTTTAATGACTACAAAATAAATTTTTGGTTCAAATCCTAATAATCGAGAAACATTACCTAATTGTGGAAGTGTCAAGCCATTTGTTTTAATATTATATGGATTTACTAAACTACGTTTTTGAACAGTGTCAATGTCATTTTCAGTAAGCCAATCATTGGAAATCTTAACGAGTTTCATGGCATTGATACTATTGATTGCAATAGCTAATTAAGCAGGTCCACAAAATGTGTGGTTAATTTGTTTTACAGCTCTCTCAATACATTTTTTGTTTATAAAACTGAATTCTTCAAGTTTCTTTCCTTCTTCTGTATCATGTCCAATCATACCATTTGGCAAGCAAGACGGTGAATAAATATGTTTTCTCCAGTCCATGTTGAAATAATATCACTTATAAACTAGTAGTAAGTAGAAACAAGAAAAAAGTTTGGTAGAATAATTTTTTCTTATTTAGCAAGCATCCATGCTTTTAATCAAATCCATTGACAGTAAAATATTTTTTTATTAAAAGGATTTTAAATGGAAAGACAGCAAAATCAAAGAAAGCCAAGAGGTAGTTAAGGTTTGCTAATTGTCTAATTGATCATTAACAAACGATTTACAATTTTTCGAAACAAATGCTAAAATGATACCTCTACACAACAAAAACAGTTTTAAAGGACTCATAACCATATAAAAATTTTACCACTAGATAACATTTGATTGCTAATAACTGATATTTACCAATTAATTTCACTGCCAAATTTTAAATCTGTTTAGTTATTTTATTTGTTGATTATTTAGAAAAGGTGAATATTAAAAAGAAGCAGAAAAACTAATTATGCTGCACACCCATTTAACTTGGTCATCCAAATAACCTTGTCAGTAGTAATAATTATAAAAGTAGTCACCCCAAATGGTATGGTACTATGGTACTAATATGGTTTTATGTATTAATGCACGTTGCTTATTTAGACTTCTGAGTCCAGAAACAATATTGGTGCGAGTAGCCATTGACTGTGGTACTCTAGGGACACATTAGTGTGCAATTTCTTTGCCAGAAATAGCAATGAGAAATAGCATATGCAGAGACAAACAATTTAAAAGAAATTTTGATTTTTAAATCTGAAATTGCTATACATGCGCACAGTGCTGAAAAACTTAATAAGTGAAAAGGATCACTTTAATAAGTCTATAAATGTGAACAGTGTGAAAAATAAGCACCTCAGAGTTTGACTCCCATAAAATAGAAAAAACTAAAAGCAAGATTATAACAAATTTGAAAAATTTAATCGATTATTTTGATAAATTTGAAATTAGTGGCATTAAACTTTCTAACATTTAAAGTTTTGGTAAAAACATCATTTCTTGAAAAATTCATCATCAAGAGACAATTTTCGAGTGAAATGATTTTTCGGGTTACAGTTGACCTTTTTTGGCCCTAGGCTTGATGAAACATTTTCTCACATAAAAAATTTTGGAAAAATGAGAACACACTTTCTAGAGAAAAACCAAAATGCTCTTGTTCAAAATAATCAGGAGTAACATTTTCTAACATTATACACAATTTTGACAAAATCGCATCATGTTTTCAAAAATATTGAAAATTTATATTTTTGCACTACATTGACATGTTCCTGTGGCATGAGATAAAAAAAAAAAGGAAAATTGGAAGAAAGAAAGAATTTGAAAAACCTTTTTGAAAATATTTAAACAGAAGCCAAACACAAAAAAAATTCAAATCCAATTCCACAACAAACACCTTCTTTATTCATTGATCAAAATTATAGGGAAAAAAACTGATGAGCTGATATAAAAAAAAACAGAATAAAAATGAATATGTAGAACTTTTACTGGCTTATCAGCTAGAGAACTAAACAAAAAACAAAAAATGAAAATATTAAGCAAATTTTTCTTGATTCTAGCATCTAAAAAATGAATGAATGAAATCTAATTTAAATGATGGTTTATACCTTTTCTCACAAGGAATCCTCAAATTGATTAAAAATGACTTCTAACGTATTTGTTATATTCTATCCATAAATTACTTGAAAAATTCCGATAACATTAATCAATTATTATATGTTTTGTTTTTATTTAAATTCTTAAATACATTTCTAGTAAATATTGAGACCTTTCAGGCCATACCATAGGAAAGCAAATTATAAAATTTAACAGAAAAAGTTATAAACAAAACATGACGATATCAAACTTGTTCAAGTTCAGTTAAAACACCTCCACAGTCTTTAGGGTGAAGAAAGACAACTGGCTTTCCGTGAGCACCAATCTTTGGTTTATCACTTAGCAGTCGTAATCCATTTAGTCTGGCTGTTTCCATTGCATTGTGAATGTTATCAACCTCTAAACATATGTGATGTATGCCACCACTAGGGTTTTTAGCTAAGAACCCAGCAATAGGACTATTTTTCCCTAGAGGATATAGAAGTTCGATTTTTGTTTCACCTAGTTGTACAAATACTGTGTATACCCCATGTTCTTCTTGCGCTTCAGGTTCACCAACTTTAGCCCCCAGTATATTTTGGTAGAGATTAATAGATTTTTCTAGGTCGCTCACAGCAATTGCAACATGATTAATTTTTCCTAAATTCCATGAACCGATTTTAGGAGTTTGTGTTGAAAAATGTCTACAACCTAACGATAATGGAACAGCTGTCAATTTTCTCCATATTACATTTATCATTATCCTACCTAAAAAGCAAATTCTTCAAGTATTCCTACAGCACCAATAACTAAATTCATAGACCTGTATTCTAAATAAATCCATAAAAATCAGTCTACAAATTTATGCAAAATTTAACGTGGAAAAAGTAAGTAAATTTTCAGTCTAATAAAGTTTTTAGATACTTGGAAATAATGGAAATATTGATGGATTCTACAGCTACATTATATTCAAATTTCAAATCTAAATATACTAATGAGTCTAATACCTTAAGGTCTGTATTATGTTCTAATCTCACTATAAAAATTAAACCAGAGCTTAATGCCAAAATATTAAAGCTACTAAATTTATTAGGAATTCTCTCCAAAGATCACTTTTAATTTTCTAAATTTATTCCTTGAGTTATATCAATCAACCCAATTTGCAGATAAAATATTTCAGTTATTTTGGGCCAAAACAGTTGATAAATCATAAATTTATCACATTACACAAAATATTGTCAAAATCAAAAGGTAATTTGTTGCAAATAATCACGTTCTAAAATTTGACCCACTATGTTTTCAAAATCTTGCAAAAAATAAAAATTTTTTAAAAAGAAAAACCAATTTCTCTCAATGTTTTTTTATTTCATGCAAAAAAATAATTAAATAAAAAAATAGATTTTTATTGGAAAATTAATAAAAATTTTCTTTTGGCTTAAAATGACAATATTTGGGCATATAATAAATCTATTATTAAAGAATTTTTTTTTAAAAAAAGGTTGATAAAAAATTTTAGATCCCCTCAGACTTTCCTTTCATAGCATACCTTCGTAACCCAAGCCATAAAAATTTGACAATACATACCTACAATCTTGCAAAAAATAAATTAAACTTTTGGAGCAATTACAAAATATTGGAACTGTAACGACACCTCAATTGTTTCTAAAATAAAGACTTACATACACCCAGGGGGCAGATTTTATGTTTACAGTTAGACTTTTGACTTCAGAGCCTAAAAATTTTAGAGACATCATCGCATTACCAACGGCAGCCTTTAAAGTTTGTTTCAATGAAAATCGACCTTTAATACTACTTTGCAATTTAAAATTTTGCAATGATCTTATTTCGATTCAATAAATTATGACCAAAATTTTAGTTTTCGATGGGAAAAATTTATGTGATCTTTGATGTATTACTAGTTTGGAATAAATAAGTCTACGTGAGTTTATTCTTAATAAAACCACAAAATTAAACAAGCATATTTATTTTAGATTTTAAAAACATTTTGAATAAAAAATCAGCATTGGGCAAACTTCTTTCTAAGAAATTTGATTGTTAGAGCATGGAAAATTCATTGAACTCTTTTTTTGAATCAAATAGAAAAAAGTTGTATTTATAAGTTTAGGCCAGCAAGTTATAGTTTGATAGCCAACCTCAAATTTTATGAGGAATTAAAATTGAAAAAAGTCATTTAATTGTTCAGTAATAAAAACATTTTCTTGTGAAATTTATGATTGGTAAATTTGTTTTTTTTGAAAATTCACGGAAATTTATGATTTGTAAATTTGTATTTTCCAAAAGTCACTGAAATTTTTATGATATGTAAATTTGTATTTTTGAAAATTCATAGCAATTTCATTTTCAAAAATAATCCATTGCAATAATTTTAACATTTGCTAATTTTTAATTGCATGAGCTAATTTCACATTACAAAAATCTAGTATTAAAACACTTAAAACGAGATAAAATTTTCTGTTTAACCCGTGTACTGGTAATAAATGGTACAAGAATTACAACCTTTTTTATAAATAGCCACAAAATATCCTTTTAATCTTAAATATGATATAATGCAAAGAAGCATGTAAAAAGAATATAAGGTGAAAAGAAAATCGACAAAACATAAAATAATCTGCAGTATATTTACAATGTAAGAATATACATATATACAAAATGTAAAAAAATAGGTTAAAAATATTATTTATTATTCAATGATTTTTTTATTTGATCATCAAACACTCTGCTGAATCTACATTAGCCTAGCTTCAATCAAACTATTTTCTCCGCACAATTAAAGACAATTTTAGAACCAGCAGCAATTGTAAAAACATAGCTTTGAAAATCAAATTTGTTAGCAACAAACTATTTTCAAGATACAACAGGTGTTGGAAGTTGCTACCCTGATATAAAAAAACTTTTCTTCTGATAGAAATCACATTTGACAAATATTTTTTTCATGGATGTTTTTTCTCATCAAAACTTACTGGATTTGATGAAAATTTTAAGACTATATATAACAAAGGCAGCTAAAGTAGCCACAAAAATTTTTAAGAAAATAAAAAGACATTTAAAAAACTTTTAAGTTGTGTCTAAAGAGTAGCAAACATTGATTTCTAAAAAACTGGCTTTTAAATCAACTATCTTTGTCTTTACTATCATGCCAGTCATACACTGCAGTTGTTTGAAATGACTTCAGATTTTGTGTTTGGACACTGATGTGGTAAATCAAAAGAATCTAAAAAAAAAAATATATTTATATATATATATATATGTCCATTTACATATGTACATAGACAGATATGTATAGTGTCAATATAATAATGATAAGCACCAAAACTTGTGAACATACATGCTTCATATTCATAAAATGTAGCTTAACACAATTACAGTAAATAGATTTAGTTACTTAATTAGAGACTTTTCTTAATTATGCAAGCAGTAATGTATTGAAATAAAAAACAGTGGCCTAAAAAGTGTTAAAATACCACTTATTTTTTTTATGGAAATTTCCTTGATTAGTTTTTAAAAGATATAAGTGACAAATAATGAAAAATTCCTATGACCTATATTGCCATTAGAAATATCTTGACATTTTAAATGAAGCTAGAATTACTAAAACCAGTAGCTTATGATATTTCAAATGTTCGATTTATAACTTTAGGCATATTTCGGAGCACTGCAAAAAAACTTTTTTTTTTTTTAATTGAAAACGATCACTTTTTTTTAACAAAAAAGTTATTTCTACGGACAAACACACAGATAAGCATGTGCAAAGTTAGTTTTTTGGGGGGCCTAAAAAAGTGTATGTTGAATGGTAATTGTTTTCAACATTTTGATATCAGTAGGTAAACATAGGTTGTTTATGTTTAAATTCCATAAATAAACCTTTAATGCAAACCCACTGGTATCAATATGCCAACACAATTAGGCATCTCACTAAAATATATGCATTTGAATTATTGTGGACTTATAAATCTGGCAAAATGGAAAATTAGTAAGACAAATAGACATAGCCAGATTTATAAAACCATCTACAATTAATGCCAGGGTCCAAAATCAGACCTTCTATATAAGGGCTCATGGGTAAACAAAAAATATTAAGATAAAATTCTTACAAGAACACCAAAAACAGTAGTTATGAAACTCATTTAGATGCTGCACTATTTGATCCAGTTTTATTTTATCCTAAAACGTGGAAAAAAATAAG
>JAUZNK010004091.1:0-10585 GCA_035046665.1 Euphysa ruthae | reverse complement strand
TAACGATGAGGTGTTTAAGATTTCTCATAAGGGCTAAGCAGAATCTATGGAATCGATGGGTGTAGTTGAAATGTTTGAGCACTTTGAACTTAAAATTAGTTTGGAGACGGCGACAGCAGTTCTTATAGATTTATTGTAAATGCGAAACCATACGGTGACAATATCGAGATTTAAAAAGGTGAATATATTGGCCACTTACAAACATGAGTAGGCACGAGTTTGTGCAGTTTGAAAAGCACACAAGAAAGTTTTAAGTGATAGAAAGAAATTAGTAGGGGCAGATCAGTTAACAGAAAAAGTGATAAACACTTCGCAAAGTTGCTTTCTTTTCGATTATCAGCAGTGTAAAGTAAACTTGGCGGATTCAAGATAGCATAATATTTTGGACTTGTTTTTTTCTTTATTTATCTTTTTATACCTTGAGAATCCGTAATGTCTTTTGGTTTTAATGTATTTTTTATGTAGCTGACATGGTTTATTTTATTATTTTAAACAGCTAATGCCGGTAGCCAGTGTTCAAAGAAGCAAAGCTGAGTGGGTTTTTTGGCAAAGTCCTTGTTGGACAGCAAGGCAGAAGTTGTTATTTTGGTGACTCTATCGTCAAAGAACAGTCGCTTTAAAAATGCAGTGAAGTATATCGTTACCCATTGTGGTACAAACAGTCTAAGAGACATACCTCCGTGAAGAATATGTCAAATCTTGGAAGAAATTTGTATTTATTTAAAGCAAAACCCTAATATTCACTTTTTGTTATCTGGTATACTTCCTCGAAGAGGTTTATATTCTAGTGATTGAATTTCTGAGCTAAATTGTAATTCTGCAACCTATGTCGAACATGTTGTTTGGGCTGAAAATATAAAAGTTTGTGAAGACTTCTTATATGTTGACTGCCTCCATCTCATCGTGAAAGTTAGTAAGATACTATTTTTGAGTTTAAACTTAGTATTTATACGAGGAATGTTAGGGATAGCACAACACTCCTATACCGTGGTTCTAGCAGTCAGTTTGGTGTCCAGAGTATCCAGCTGGTGGAAAAAAGAAGGAAGCAATCATACCTCCTTATTTTGTTCTGCCATTTGGTTATTCTGTGCCTAAGACATGCCAAGGTTCTCAGGATGATATATTTGCTTCTCCGTTGGACAGTTGGTCAGTTGTCGGTGTGGCTGATGAGTCTTGTAACCGTGTAACTGCTGTAATAGCTTTCTTAAAAGAGATAAGAAATTATCTCAAAAGAAGGCTGATAAAATCTCTTCCGGTGGAAGGTGGAAGTCTTCCACCACTTTGTGGTGGGGGGAATAAATCACCTAGTGAATCATTTGTTGCAGATTCTTCATATTTAGATTCGGCTTCTGATGAATAAGTTAGCATAAGTCAAAGAGCTACACTCTTCTTTATGTCTGTTTGGTTTTGGTTTGCGATGCTTGTTTTAATGGTGGTTTTTCTTGGATGGTTTGTATACATGCTGTGCAGGCAGATAGAGTTAAGGAGGGTGTTTTTTTTCTTTAATCTTCCTCAAAATATTCACAAAGCAGCATATTCCTTTTTCAAAACCCCATATTTTTATTCCCATATTTGTATTTTTTACTCAACAAATTAATTTCTTTTTATGTCTAACTTCGTGAGTTTTTAATTTTATATATTTTATGTGTTGTCTGACTTTTTCTAAGTTTTTGTTTCTTAGAAAGAAAATATATTTTTTATTTATTTATGTCTGGGGACTGGATCCTCTATCTAAAGGCACTCTAATTCAGTTGCAAGGAATGATTTTTCTTCTAACAAATATTTATCTAAGTTGACTTTAAGTCATGTTGAAAGAAATAAGACCTTGAGTTGTTTCAAACCATTTCCCCTGGTTTCTGATATCAACCAGCAATATCTGCAGCACCAAGTAAGTAGTTTAGAATGTTGTTTTTACTCAAATTATTTCATTTAACTAAATTAGGCCTTGATAAAAAACGCTTTGATTCTTTTATTAATTTTACTTTGTTATAAGCATGTTTTAATTCCAACTAACTATATTACAGTATTGGTGAATTTAGTCAAAAAAAGCTTCTTTTCACTTTTTTTTCACTTTTCACCTTTACGCAAAAGGGTTTGCATTTCTACAAGTAAATATCGACAGCACTTTACCCAAATTTCATTTATTAACATTTATAGCAAAACAATCTTTTCCAGCAATAATAAGCTCAACTGGAAGTAAAACTGATGGCTCTATTAATGATTCAGAGATTAAAATAGAAGATTTCCAAATTTAACGTAAAGATAGAAATAGGAATGGAGCTGGCGTTGTTTGTTATATTAGAAAAGATAGTTTTAATGATGTAACACCTATAAGTGAAACAGAGCGGTTTTTTTTTGATGTTCTACTTCCTCTTACAAAAACTTTAATTGTTGGCCTAGTGTATAGACCTCCAAATGTTAACCTCTTTTTTGATATTTTGACTGAACCTCTAAATAGTAGAGTTGAAAATGACAAAAACCTTTTTATTTTGGGTGATCTCATTTAAATCTACTTAATGAATATAATGTTTACACCCTTTGCAAAGGAACAACGCCATCTTCCTCTAACCTGCTTCGAAATAAGTACAGAGAGTTCTTATCAAAATAATCAGTTACTTAAACGTCCAACAAGAATTAATAGCAACATAAGTTCTCTAATTGATCATTGATCACTTTATCTAGAGCATATGAAAAAATTATTCAAAGTGGAACTTTAGATATTGCCCTCTTTGATCATGAAAATATCTACCTTACACGTAAGATCTACAGAAAAATGTCAAGGACTGCTAAGTTTAAAACATTTAGAAATTTGCAGAACTGCAGAAAGGAAATATTTAGTCAAAATTTGTCAATTGTTAACTTTCCTGAATATTAACTTTCCCGATGGTATACCAATATCAACTCAGCATACATGATTTTTTAATAAAGTTTAATGATGAGATATATAACACCTCACCTTTACGAGCCATTAAAATTAAAAGTAACTGGCATGTATGGTTTGATGGGGAAATAGCAGACAAAATTAGACTCAGGGAAAGATTTAAAAGAACTAAGTCGGGTGCGCACAAGTTGTTACCTAATAAAGCCAAAATGATGTTCTTGGCATTATTAGAAAAAAAAATACACTTACCTTACAAGTAAATTAAGGAAAAACAAAGGTCGATCTAAAGAACTCTGGAAATCTTGAAGATACTGGATGTACTAAAGTTACAAGTTCACATTCTCATGAAAATTTTTGTTTGAAAAATAACAATGATTTTGTTTTTAACAAACAGCAAGTTTCTAACAATTTTAATGGTGATTTTGGAAAAGTTTTTTCTGACTTACTAATGCTTTTACCAAGAGTATCACATAGATTTTTTAACACAAGTTCACACTACTATTCTACATTTGACATTAATAATGAATTTAATGTTTAGTTTGTTACTGAGAAAACCATTAAGACTATTATAGAGAGCCTAGCGAACAATAAATTTCCGTGTTTTGATGATATTTCTTGTATGTTTTTGAAAGATGAATGTGCCTCTATCATAGCACCTCTAACACATATTTTTTGGAAAGAGAAAATAATATTTATAAGTTTCAATCTGGACTCAGAAAAGGACTTTCGACCGATAAATGTCTGTCCTTCACAGCAAAATTTTTGTAAGCTTTGACAAAAGCGGCCATTACACTGGCGTGATTTTAATTGACCTTCAAGTGGCATTTGATCCAATCGATCATTCAATATTACTAAAAAAACAAAAATTTGGTCCACTTTCGTTTCTTCTTTATATAAATGATATGCTACAATCAATAACATGTGAATTGCTGCTCTATACAGATGAATCCTGCCTTATTTTTCAACACGAAGAAGCACATTGAATTTATCAATGTCTTTGTGATTGATTTGTCGACAGTAAACTTAGTATTCATTAATTAATATTACTTCATATTTTTGCGAAGATATAACTAAATGTAATCTTTTTTTTCTAGTAAAACTAAAGCTAAAACTGCGAGCGCTTTTGTTATCATCTATATAGGTATGTTCATTATCCAACATACACATCTGCCAAGTACTTGGGTTGTATATTGCATATTAGATCAAACTTTAAACGGCCAATTGATGGCGCAGAATAAAATTAATTCCAAGCTAAAATTTTTATATAGAAATATTTATAACTTTTTAACACCTTACGTGAGACGTACTCTATGTATGCAATGCAATGATTCCCCATTAAATGAAGACAGATTTAAACATAATTTTTCCGACACTTTTAATCCTATTTGTACTTGCAATCTTTTAGTGATAGAATCTACTAGTCACTATATCTTGCACTGTACCTCTTATAAACTTATTTGCATAATTCTCCTAGACAAAGCTATTGGAATAGTAGAAGATGAAATATGAAGATGAAAAAGAAGAAGATGAATCAAAGCTATCAGATTTTTGTTTGCTTGCAACTTCTCATAAGCAGGTTTTTACTTTCTACTATAAGAGGTGAAGAGTTTTGTATTGTCTTTTTTTGGTTTGTAATTTGTGTTATGAATAGGAAAAAAAAACTTTTCTTTATAGGTCTTGGAGACTATAACCTTATTGCCTACGAGGTGAAAGGCCTTTAAAGCTGGGAAGGAGCTTATATATTAACTTAAAACCCTTTGGGCCACAATCTAGGTACCTAAAAGAAGACTACGTGTATGTTAATTCTATACATGTAATTAATCGTTTTAGTTAATTTTTTGTTTAATGTTTCTTTAGGGTCACGTGACTTGTGACTCAACTGACTGGTTTGCTGGTTGTAAGTGCCTATTGCTTACGCACCACCATCCATGGACTAAAGATAGGCGCAAGTCTACTAAATGGCTATTTATGGATATTGAGTTTACCTACCTATTCTTTTTTGCTGTTGGAAGTTAAAAGTAAAGTTAAAGAACACAATTCCGAAAAGCTATTTTCAATTTTTCGAAAAGATATTTTCAATTTTTTTTTATGATTTTTTACTACATAAGCTTTTATACTCTAGCAAGAAATTTAATGAATGCCAGTAATTAAAACAGTAAATTTAATATTATAAATAGTTTACAGAAACTGTTAAAACTTCGATTATATCCGATGCTTAAAAAGTGCGGCTTCAAAAAGAAACCTTATCCATAAAGAGCAGGTGCACTGAAAAATAGAGCATTAAAACCAGATACTGTTATTCAAAAACCACGTAAGGTAACTATTAAAGATTTATGTATTCGAAGGATGAAAACAGTGTTTAGTGATATGGATGAGTTAGGTAAACGTGAAAATGATTTGAAATATTTCTTTATAAATATTCACTAAAATTTGATATACTTAATGTAAATACCAGTTTTACAGAGTTTTATAACAATATCATATGTGGGTTTTCTCAAGGATCCATTTTAGGTTCAATGCTCTTTTTAATCAATCTTTTAATGTCAAAAAAAAACAAAGTTGGCTCTTTATAATAAAAATAAAACTATAATCACAAATGACAATGGTTTACTGATTTTAAACTTAGGTGATATAATTATTAAAAAAAAAAAAAAAGTTTCATGATATTGATTGACGAGAACCTGAATTGGAAAGTTCCGCTCATCCTGCACAGAATTTGTCGCACCAACAGGAAAAATTCACCGCTGGTAAAGATTTAGACGATTTGTTTTCAATTCTTGAAGCTGGTTTACTTGATGATGATGTTGATTTTAATCTGGAAATCGAAGGAGCAGTTCGTGAAGTAAACAAAGTTAATGGAAATGTTGTCGTTTAGAGCTGCCGTCAATGTGAAAAAGTGTGCAAGTCTCAAAGAGGCGTCATAAGACATACCGGGAAAAAAATGTCAAGGATAATACTGTTTCAAGTTACACTCCTTACTTATATTCTATATTCTATTAACTAAAAGATTGTCTCCACAGCCTTTATCAACAAGGCAGTTTTTAAATATTTTTCTTTTTCTGTGAAAGAATCTGATCTTTTGTTGGAGAAATTGAGCTTAATCATTGATGGATTTAGTGGCAATACTGAATTTTTTTTTAATCAGGATTTTATGGCTTGTTGGATTAAAATTTGTTGCCATCAGTTTTTGAGGACATAGCATTCACTAAAATTTTGTTAATCGAAGTTGCCAACCACGTTCCTCTGTATTTGTCAGATAAATGCGCTGAGCCTACCACTAAGACCAAACAAATTTCTCCAATAATCACTAAGAAGGTAAAGAAGTATTAGCAGTACATCAGTGGTTACATCGTGCACGAACTTCACAACAAGCTTATATTCAATAAAAATTGTTCCAGTGGTTATAATAGGCAGTGTGTTGCAATTTTACAGGCATATAAGACTGATGAAGATGATACATAAAAATTTGTTGATACTCGTGACAGAACTGGTTTATGGAAGGTTAATAAAAAGCGTAAGAACTTTTTCTGAAATGTGAATGTATTTCCAAAGTGAAACAGGTGTATTTATTACGTCATTGATCCAAGAGTGAGTGATGAAATAAGCAAGTTTTTTAGAACAAGTTTTAATTTAATTCGTAGCTTTTTATATTCGAAAGATGTTCGAGAGAAGCACAAATCTGCCAAGAAAGCCACCTAGAAACGCTCATTACGCACTGAAATCAATCGAGCTAGTTGCAGTGCTGAAGGTAGGTATTGACTTAAAAACGGCCAAAAAAAGGTAATTATAACTTATTATTCAGTTTTGGAAAATCCCAGAAAAGCTCCTTTGAATGGAGCAAACGTATAAAGTATTGCTGTTTTTTTTTTGTGTGTTTTCAAATAGATTTTGTATTCAAACTAGCTTTTTCGGTTGCAAAATTTACTGTAATCTGTGGCATGTCAACAAAATTAACTATAAATTTAAGGTGCAGTTAACTATGTGCAGTAACTAGTGCAGGTAACTAATACAGTGGCTGTTGTCTATTTTTAAATAGCTTCCAATTAATTCTGCATTCTGCAATGTCCGAAATCATTGTGATTTAATGTAATGAGGTGTTGTTTGAACCAATTGCTTACCTTAATGGAACTATATTAATTTCTGTGGGAACTTTTGAAAATTTGAATTTTGGAAAAATGTCTTGAGATGATCTCTGAAAAACTTTTTACTCTTTTTCTTTGGTTTGTCGTTGTGACAAAAAAACCTACTGTTAGAGTAAAATTTGACTTCTATAACTTTTTCTTTTTTTATTAAATTACGTACAATTACGTACAAATAAATTTAGCAGTCTCGGTTAAGAGGGTGGCGCACTCTGCTAAGTAGAGGTTTGATCTCAAGGATCACGCTATGTGATTCAAATTTCAAAAGTTAAATTGCGAAAAATTTATTATATACCTATTATTTATTTCAAAAAGATACTTTCATATAAGATTCGGAAGTAAAAAACCTTTTCAAAAAAACAAAGAATAAAAATAAATAAATGTTTTTCATCTTTAAAGGAATGCACAGTGACTTGCAAGCCTTCATATGTTTGCCATGAGATAAACATTATGGCCTTGGTATTTTCGGTAAAATTTCCTGGTCTTTCCTCAATAGATTCTTTCCACAAGTGAAAATAATCTAGGAAATTATCCAACTAAGCAAATCTTTCATCATCAACAGATTTATACGGCATAAGGAAAGGTTTTCTTTTGAATTCATATTCACTGGTATATTTAAACAGTGTGAGAACTTGTCAATCATTCAACAAAATCTTGCAGCGCCAGCAGCTTCTGGTGGAGAAAATTTAGCCGAAGTATTGAAAAAGTTTTACTGAGTACTTGGGCAGCAAAATTAACTATCATTACTGAATACGGAGTCAAATTGATGTAATCACTAGTGATTTTTGGAACAAATTTTAAATCACTCTGCAACTGTTCATAATAAATTTGGGAGAGGTTAGACCAAAGAAGAAAAAAACAAGACCAGACCCAGAATTGCACAAACAATTGGGCCAGTTTTAATAAGATGTGACACATGAGTAAATAAATAAATCGATTTTCTTTAGAATGATTGTTCCTTGCACGATAAACATCATCTTCCGCAGCCGGATCGCCTTGTAAAAAAAATATGCACCCTGAAGAAATGACGATTTGAAGATGCGCCATTAGCAGTTGCAGCAATTACGTGCAAATTAATTTGCACGTAATTATTACCTAAAAATACCTAAAAATAGAAAGCAATATATTTGTTATAACAAACATAATTTTATAGAATTTTGTGTGACTGTCTGTGGGATTGCTAAAGGAACAACTCTAGGCCCTTTGCGGTTTCTTATCTATGTAAATGATCTTCACCTAGAGTCACCTGATTTATCAACAGTAATGTTTGCAGATGATATAAACTATTTTCTTTCTGACAAAAACTGGTTAATAAACGTCTCAACTTGGTTGAAAGCAAACAAATTATGCTTAAATATAAAAAATTTAAAAATTAAATTTACTACCTTTCATCAGGAAAGTAAAAAATTCCTCGTTGTAATAGTTTTACCATTATCGTAAATTGATAATTTAACCATTAAAAGAGATTATGCAACAAAATTACTTGGCAACTTAAGGTATGAAAATCTAAATTGGAAAGCGCAAATTGCTATAGTATCCTCTACAATTTCGAAGAGAATCGTTGTACTTTATAAAACAAGTCCAATGTTAAAAATAATCCAACTCTAACAACTCTATTCTGTCTTTGATCATAGTTACATCAGTTATGGAAACATAGCTTGGGCTAGTACACATAAGTCAAAATTTGAAACTCTTTATCGCCCTCAGAAACATGCGGTTCGTTTAATTAATTTTCAAAAGCGTTACACTCATTCCAAACACTTTTCGGATGCAACAATAATACTAAATTTTTATGAATTAAATGTTACTCAAACTCTTATCCTCATGTTCAAATGTAAACACAATCATTAAAACCACCAAACAATTATGCTCTCAGACGCCACTTCTTAGTAGAACTACAAGTCAGAGCAAAGTTTGAAGGATTTTGTGTATCATCCCGTGGACCTCATTTGTGGAAAAAAATTGTTGTTATGTATTAAAAACGTTCTGAAATTGAAAATATTTCTCTTTTAAAGAAAAAGTTAATAACGCACATCTCTTCTTCTTTTAATGTAAAAATATTCCTCTAAAAATATTTGTTGATTATCATAATTACAGCAAAAAAATTGCTCACAATTTCAAACACAGCTAGGGCGAAAACAGCTTTTCGATGATATGACCTAAAATGGTCTTCTACGAATCTATAAACAATTTTAAACGACCGTTAATAGTTTGGTCATTTCATTCAATATTTCTAATTTACTAACAAAAATTTTTAAACGATTTTTTATATTATTTTTTATTTATTTATATTGTAAAACTTTTTTGATGCAGAAAATTTATAACTGCTACTGTTGCTTAAAAACTTGAATCTCAGTAAGTAATCCATTGCAGAAACGCTTCTACTTGTTTTAAAAAAACAAGAACATGAAAATGCAGTTAATGTATAAATAATCCTGTTAACATTAAGAAATATATTAATATAAAATGGATGTCCATGGAAATATAAGTAAGTTAAGCCTTATCAACATAATAAAGTTGTTTAAAAGTCATAGTAAAAAAGTTCTTGCAGGTGTTTCGTTTTCATGCCTCTAATTAGTTAAATACACAAAAAAATCCGACAAAATTTAACTATATATACAAGACGAATTCAAATACTTCAGTTACCATCTTTGTACATGATAAAAATTATTTTTTTGCATTTTTAAATGATCTCATCATATCTAGTGGCACACTAAAATCGTTAAGTACAACATGTTGGATCATCAACAAACGAACCTCATGAGTAGACGGGTAATCTAAGTCTAAAAAATAATGACTCCAACCAGGGCTTATATTCTAAAATATTAAAAACTGTCTCTGAACTATAAAGAGAAACTTAATTGTGAAAATAAATATTTGCTCGCTATAAATAGAGAAGGCAAAACTCCAGATTCAAAATCCCAAAAAACACAATCATCATCAAATTCTATTATAATTTTCCAATTAAGGAATGTTCCAAACTAACATTTCAAGAGATCCTAAAATTATATGTAATATCCCATAAAATTTGAGTTCATTCGAAATGGCAAAAACGCAGTTCCATCCATTCTATTTTTGATGGAGAGATATATATTATATAATATAAATGATCCAAGTGTCTGGGTTATGACGCAAAAAGTTCGTGCTGTAAAAACCCACAATTATTCCACACAATTTATATTTGATTTGAAATATCACACTACGTCGTTTAAATTATTTTAAGGTGACTCATGCTTTCATTTTTTATACATTTACGCATGAAGGTACATGCTTGGCAATCGATTTGCTATCGTAAAAGTAACAACAGCATTTCCTTAACTACTAGGCGAAAAGCATTCTTTGGAATTAGATATTGTTCAAAATTTTCTTATCATAGGTAATTAAAATACAGCAATAAATTTTATTGAAGTCTGCTGACCATGAAATGTAAAAATAAAATACAAATGAAAATAAGCAGACTACTAGTAGTAGTACTAGATTAGCTAGCTATACATACGTACATACGTACATACGTACATACGTACATACGTACATACGTACATACGTACATACGTACATACGTACA
>JAUZNK010004090.1:0-10586 GCA_035046665.1 Euphysa ruthae | reverse complement strand
ACAAGAAAAATCTAGTCTAATAACTGTAACACATGTACAATTATTTTTAAACACTGCAACCCAAACTCACTCACTCTCAAACACTGCAACACAAACAAGTACACATGTTCGTAAATACTGCATCGCAAGTACAACTGTTCTTAAGCACTAACAAAATCACATTTATTCTTAAACACTGTAAAACGAGTAGACCTATTCTTAAACACTGCAACACATGCACTATTTTTTTGAAACATCGTGACACAGAGACACATGTTCTTAAACACTACAACACAATCACATATGTTCTTAAACACTGCAACACGAGAACACCTAGTCTTAAACACCGCCATTCAATTATATTATTCTTAAATACTGTATAACATGTATATTTAATCTTAAAGACTGTTAAAACATGAACACTTATTCTTGAACACGGTTAACATAGGTACACTTCTTCTTAAACGCTACGACACAAGTACTCTTGTTCTTAATGAATGTAACAAATGTGCACCTATTATTAAACAATACAGCAAAAGTACACTTACATCTTGAACAATGCAACACAAGAACAATTTTTCTTAAACACTGTAACACAACCACACCTATTCTTAAACACTGTAACACACGTAAATTTATTCTTAAACACTGCAACACAAGTACAAAGGTTTTTAAGCATTGCAACAAAAGCACACTTATTTTTTTACACTGTTACACAAGTACACGTATTCTTAGATACTGTAGCGCAAGTAAAAGTATTCTTTAACACTGTAACACTAGTACACTTATTTTTTAACCCACTATTACAAATACATCTAATCTTATGCACTGCAACACAAGTAAAGATTTTCTGAAACACTGTAAAACAAGTAGACTTTTTGTTTGACATCAGGACACAAGTACACTTTTTCTTATAAACTGTAACACAAGTACACCTATTTTTAAACACTGCAATACAAGCACACTTAACACATTGCAACTAAATTTAAATTCTTCTTAAATACTGTAAGACAAGTATAAATATTCTTAAATACTGTTAGTACATGTACATCTATTGTTACACCCTGTTAACACAAGTGCATTTCTTTATAAACACTGCAACACAAGTAACATGTTTCCTAAACATTGCCACACAAGAAAAATCTAGTCTAAATACTGTAACACATATACAATATCTCATAAACCATGTAACACAAGCTCACCTACTCTTAAACATTGAAACATAAACAAGTACACATAATCTTAAACTCTGCGACACAAGTGCAAGTGTTCTTAAACACTAACACAATCACATTTGTTCTTAAACACTGTAACACGAGTACACATATTCATAAACAATGCAATACAAGTACAATTGTTCATAAACACTGTAACGCAAATGCACCTATTGTTAATAATTTCAACTCAAATACACTTATTCTTAAACTCTGTTAATACAAGTACACATATTGTTAAATAATTTATCAAAAGTACACTTATTCTTAAATACTGCAACACCAGATTAATAGTCCTTAAACACTGCAACCCAAGTACAACTGTTCTTAAACGTTGTAACATAAGTACACCTACTATTAAACAAAGCAACACAAGAAAAATCTAGTCTAAATACTGTAACACATGTACAATTACTCTTAACCACTGCAACCCAAGCTCACCTACTCCTAAATACTGCAACACAAACAAGTTCACTTATTCTTAAATACTGCAACACAAGTGTGTTTGTACTTAAACACTAACGCAATCACATTTGTTCTTAAACACTGTAACACAAGTACACCTATTCTTAAACACTGCAACACCAGATTAGATGTCCTTTAACGCTGCAACCCCAGTACAATTGTTCTTAAACATTGTAACATAAGTAAAGTTTTTCTTAAACACTGCTACACAAGAAAAATCTAGTCTAATAACTGTAACACACATACGACTATTTTTAAGCACTGCAACCCAAACTCACTCACTCTCAAACACTGCAACACAAACAAGTACACATGTTCGTAAACACTGCATCGCAAGTACAACTGTTCTTAAGCATTAAAAAAATCACATTTATTCTTAAACACTGTAAAGCGAGTAGACCTATTCTTAAACACTGCAACACAAGCACTATTTTTTTGAAACATCGTGACACAGAGACACATGTTCTTAAAGACTACAACACCATCACACTTATTCTTAAACACTGTAGCACATGTGCGTTTTTTCATGAACAACCTAACCCAAGTACATGTGTTCCTTAACACCGCAACACAATTACAGTTGTTCTTAAACACTGCAACACAAATGCACTTTGCCTTTACCAGTGCAAAGCATGAAAACTTTTTCTTTAACACTGTAAAAAACCTGCACAAATGCTTAAACACTGCACCACAACCACACCTCTTTTTAAACACTGTAACAAACATACACTTATTCTTAACCGCTACAGCTCAAGTAAAATTGTTTTTAAACACTGTAACGAAAGCACACTTATTTTTTAATGCCGTGACACAAGTGCAGTTAATCTACCCACACTGTAACGCAAGTACACCCTATTCTTCAACACTGCAACACAAACACACTTATTCTTAAACATACTAATAACAGTACACCTATTCTTAAAAACTGCAAAACTAATACAATAGTTCTTAAACAATATAACATAAGCACACTTATTTTTAAACACCTGGACACAAGTACACTTATTGTTAAACACTATAACACAAGTAAACCTATTCTTAAACACTGCAACACAAGAACATTTAGCACACTGCAACTGAATTTCATTTAAATATTTTATCAAAAGTACATATATATTTAAATCCTGTTCGTACACGTTCATTTATTGTGACACACTGTTAACACAAGTACACTTCTTCTTACACACTGCACCACAAGTAAAATTTTTCTTAAAAACTGCAATACAAGTACATTAACTCTTAAACACTGCAATACCAACAAGCAAACTTATTCTTAAACGCCGTGACATAAGTAAACTTATTGTTAGACAATGTAAGACAAGTTCACCTAGTCTTAATCATTTTGACTCAAGTACACTAATTCTTAAACAGTCTTAATACAAGCACACTTATTGTTAAATACTTTATCCCAAGTGCACTTATTCTTAAACACATTTAACTCAAGTAGACTTATTAATAAGCATTTGTAACACAAGTACACTTATTTTTGAACACTGCAACATCAAATTAATTGTCCTAAAAACTGCAACACAAGAAAAATTTATTCTAAATACTGTAATACATGTACAAAACAATGCAAGACAAGCTCACCTACTCTTAAAAATTGCCACACGAACAAGTACACTTATTTTTAAAATCTGCAACACAAGTACAATTGTTATTAAACACTAAAACAATCACATTTGTTCTTAAACAATGCAACACGAGAACACCTATTCTTAAACACCGCGATTCAACTTTATTATTCTTAAATACTGTATAACATGTATACTTATTCTTAAAGACTGTTAAAACATGAACATTTATTCTTGAACACGGTTAACATAGGTACATTTCTTAAAAACGCTACAACACAAGTACACTTGTTCTTAATCACTGTAACAAATGTGCACCTACTCTTAAACAATACAACAAAGGTACACTTACATCTTGAGCATTGCAACACAAGAAAAATTTTTTTGATATGCTGTAACACCCGCACACTAATTCTTAAACACTATAACACAACCACACCTCTTCATAAACACTGTAACACACGTAAATTTATTCTTAAATACTGCAGCACAAGTACCAAGATTTTTAAGCTCTGCAACAAAAGCGCACACTATACAAGTACATTTATTCTTAGACACTGTAGCGCAAGTAAACCTATTCTTCAACACTGTAACACTTATTCTTTAACCCACTGTTACAAGTACATCTAATCTTATACATTGCAACACAAGTATAATTTTTCTTAAACACTGTAAAACAAGTAGACTTTTTTTTTTACATTAGGACCCTAGTACACTTTTTCTTAAAAACTATATCACAAGTACACTTAACACATTGCAACTAAATTTAAATTCTTCTTAAATACTGTATGACAAGTATAAATATTCTTAAATACTGTTAGTACATGTACACTTATGGTTACACCCTGTTAACAAAAGTACATTTCTTCTTAAACACAGCAACACAAGTAACATGTTTCCTAAACATTGCCACACAAGAAAAATCTAGTCTAAATACTGTAACAAATGTACAATATCTCATAAACCATGCAACACAAGCTCACCTACTCTTAAACATTGAAACATAAACAAGTATACATAATCTTAAACTCTGCGACACAAGTGCAAGTGTTCTTAAACACTAACATAATCACATTTGTTCTTAAACACTGTAACATGAGTACACCTATTCTTAAACACTGCAATACAAGTACAATTTTTCATAAACACTGTAACACAAATGCACCTTATGTTATTCATTTCAACTCAAATACACTTATTCTTAAACTCTTTTAATACAAGTACACTTATTGTTAAATAAGTTATCACAAGTACACTTTTTCTTAAACACTGCAACACCAGATTAATTTTCCTTAAACACTGCAACACCAGTACAATTGTTCTTAAGCGTTGTAACATCAGTACACTTATTCTTAAACACTGCAACACCAGAAAAATCTAGTCTAAATACTGTAACACATGTACAATTACTCTTAAACACTGCAACCCAAGTTCACCTACTCCTAAACACTGCAACACAAACAAGTTCACTTATTCTTAAACTTTGCGACACAAGTGCGAGTGTACTTAAACACTAACGCAATCACATTTGTTCTTAAACACTGAAACACAGGTACTCCTATTCTTAAACACTGCAACACAAGTAATTTTTTTTATAAACACAGGTAACACAAGTGGACTTATCCTTAATCATTTCAACTCACATACACCTATTCTTAAACACTGTTTATTTAAGTACACTTACTCTTAACAACTTTATAACAAGTAAATATTTTCTTAAGCACAGTTATCTCAAATAGACTTTTTCACATACACTGGTAACACAAGTAAACTTATTCTTAAACACTGCAACACCAGATTAATTTTCCTTAAACACGGCAATACAAGTACAATTGCTTTTAAACGTTGTAACACAAGTACACTTTTTCTTAAACACTGCAACACCAGAAAAATCTAGTCTAAATACTGTAACACATGTTCTCGTGTTCTCGTGTATAATTACTTTTAAACACTGCAGCCCAAACTGACCTACTCTTAAACACTGCAACACAAACAAGTATACATAATCGTAAACACTACATCACAAGTACAATTGTCCTTAAGCATTAACACAATCACATTTATTCTTAAAAACTGTAACACCGGTACACTTATTCTTTAACCCACTATTACAAGTACATCTAATCTTATACACTGCAACACAAGTATAAGTTTTCTTAAACACTGTAAATAAAGTAGGTTTTTTTTTTTGACATCAGGACACAAATACACCTTTTCTTAAAAACTATAACACAAGTACACCTATTCTTAAACACTGCAACACAAGCACACTTAACACATTGCAACCAAATTTAAATTCTTCTTAAATACTGTATGACAAGATGACAAGTATAAATATTTTTAATTACTGTTAGTACATGTACACTTATTGTTACACCCTGTTAACACAAGTACAATTCTTCTTAAACATTGCAACACAAGTACCATGTTTCCTAAACATTGCCACACAAGAAAAATCTAGTCTAATTACTGTAACACCTGTACAATATCTCATAAACCATGCAACACAAGCTCACCTACTCTTAAACACTGTAACACAAACAAGTATACATAATCTTAAACACTACATCACAAGTACAATTGTCCTTAAGCACTAACACAATCACATTTATTCTTATACACTGCAACACAAGTATAAGTTTTCTTAAACACTGTAAAACAAGTAGGCTTTTTTTTTGACATCAGGACACAAGTACACTTTTTCTTAAAAACTATAACACAAGTACAACTATTCTTAAACACTGCAACACAAGCTCACTTAACACATTGCAACTAAATTTAAATTCTTCTTGAATACTGTATGACAAGTAAAAATATTCTTGAATACTGTTAGTACATGTACACTTATTGTTACACCCTGTTAACACAAGTACAATTCTTCTTAAGCACTGCAACACAAGTAACATGTTTCCTAAACATTGCCACACAAGAAAAATCTAGTGTAAATACTGTAACACATGTAAAATATCTCATAAACCATGCAACACAAGCTCACCTACTCTTAAACACTGCAACTAAAGCAAGTACACATACTCTTAAACTCTGCGTCACAAGTGCAAGTGTTCTTAAACACTAACACAATCACATTTGTTCTTAAACACTGTAACATGAGTACACCTATTCTTAAACACTGCAATACAAGTACAATTGTTTATAAACACTGTAACACAAATGCACCTATTGTTAATCATTTCAAATCAAATACACTTATTCTTAAACAATGTTAATACAAGTACACTTATTCTTAAATACATTATAATAAGTACACTTATTCTTAAACACAGTTATCTCACGTAGACTTATTCACATACACTGGTAACACAAGTACACTTATTCTTAAACACCGCAACACCAGATTAATTGTCCTTAAACACTGCAACACAAATACAATTGTTCTTTAACAATGTAACACATGTAAACTTTTTCTTAAACACTGCAAGACAAGAAAAATCTAATCTAAATACTGCAACACATGTACAATTACATTTAAACACTGCAATACAAACTCACCTACTTTTAAACACTGCAACACATGTACAATTGTTCTTAAGCACTAACACAAGCACATTTGCTCTTAAACACTGTAACACGAGTAGACCTATTCTTAAACACTGCAACACAAACACACTTATTCTTAAACGCTGTAACACATGTACGTCACTTCATTAACACACTTGTAACGCAATTACAATACACACTAACACATGTACATGTATTCCTAAACACTGCTACACAATTACAACTATTCTGAAACTCTACAACACAAGTGCACTTATTCTTAAAAAGTACAACGCATGAAAAATTTTTCTCAAACACTGTAACACGTACAATTATTTTTAAACACTGCCTCACAGGCACACCTCTTCTTAAACACGGTATCACAAGTAAACTTATCCTTATACGTTGTAACACAAGTACTCGTATTTTTAAACACCGTAACACAAGTACTCCTATTATTAAGTACTGCAAGATAAGTACACTTATTCTTAACTTTTAATTTATTCAAGATAATTCTTGTTTTACAAATTCCATCTCGATAAGGTTTATTTTTAAGAATCGAATTTCACAAGAACCTGGATTAGACCATATTTTAGAAAAGCAGTGACTTTGCATGTTATAAGCTATTCTAACACTTCTAAAGGGTAACTATCCTGATTATTAAAACTTTATCTATCCATTCCTAATATCTGTGATAACGGCTGAAATGTTTTATGTAGTTATAGTTAAATATCCGAATCTACGAACCAACACTTTATGCACTGTCGTTTCAGTAATTATCAAAGGGAAGATTTTCTTGAAAGTCTAAGCAATTTATAGTGATCGGTTTTGACCTCGTTTGTTATTCTCTCAATCTTTGTCTGTCGGGAAGTAGTGTACTGGTCATCAGTACATATATTGCATGCGATATAATTCTATTTATTTATATCTTATTTATTTATTGTTTATTTTATTCTTCTAACTATAACATATCTTCTAGGAACCGTTTTTATTAATTGAAGACATTTTTTTTTAAATAAAAACAATTAACGTTCATTGTTCTTCTGCCCAAATTTTCACGTTATGTATTTGTGGTAAATAAGACACTTTTGTTCAAACTTAATATCAACCTTTGAAATGTTACGGCGTTGGCAATAAATTTGCTGAGTGTTTTTACTTGGTTCTATTGAGTTAGAATGTTATTTTCAGTTATTTGCATAAATTTTCTTTAGAGTTGCACCAGAATGGCATAAAAAGGTCAAAAGTTAAAATAACTAGTTTTGATGTGATATAAATGTGCAGACGTCTTTTTCATAAAAAAATTTATCGTTACCATGGGATTCATTATACTAAAACTTTGGCAATGTGCTGTTTACTTTTTATTTATCTTTTTTTTTTTTTGTTTTCTTAAACACATATGCTACCTGGATTTCCTTTTTTCCAAAAATTCTGCACTTGAAGTTAGATTTGAATACTGAACCAATTTTATGTAAGAATTTGCATCTGAGGGGGTGCGATGAAAGTTTTTTATTAACTTGATCGGTTATTGTGGCATCAATATTGCATTTGTTAAAAGTGAATTTTCGCCCAATGTGTTAACTCAGTAAAAACTGTATTAATGGTTTAAAATTCTTCATGACACATTTTACGAAAACTAAATTTTTTATTAATTTTTCCGAGCAAAGCATTTTCTCAGATTATGACTAGTTTTTAGAATTCTTTACCCGTATGTAAGATAAAAAAAAATCACACTTTTATGGATCCTCCTATTATAACATTTCCAGAAAATATTAGAACATGTGAGAGTATCAATTAACTCTTTCAACTCCATTTTCATACATATTCCTTTAAAAAAATGATATGCCTTTCGGTTCTTGAATTTTTAATCATCCTTTCATATTGTTAAATTAAGCCGAAAAACACGAACCAAACAAATAAGTTCTGCCCTATATACATATTTTCCACCCCTATAGTTTCCTCTCGTTTTAGTTATATTTAAGTTATATTTATAGTTTGCTTGAAAAAAACGTAACTCAACAACCTTTTAAAGCATTCTTTTTATCTCCTATAAATTTATTGATTTGTTAAATTTTAGACTGTGGGGGTAAATTGACGAATTCAACTGGAATAATTCAATCTCCAGATTTTCTCAATACTTATCCAATTAACTCTAATTGCATATGGCGTATTACCGCCCCACTAGGGAGAAAAACTTTAACTAAATTTGATCAAAAAGAGACAGAACACCGTGAAGATACCTATACCGGAGATTAACTATAGATAGATGACGTGTCTTCAATAGAATTAAACTTTTATTGCGGATATAAGCAGGTTTTACAGTTAATTTCAAACACAAATGAAGTCATAAGCCAGGTACTTATAACAACTAATTTGTTTCAGATTCTATCAAACATAAAAAAAGGCTTTAATTTGACTTACAGTTTCACGTTACAAACAAGTTTCACTACAAAGCTTCATACTACGGTTTCCATGACTACAGAAGTGCCAAATAATACACTGTCTAACATTAAAACTAGCCCTACATTACACACAACTACAAGTAAGTTTTTCTCACTTTTTAATTGTTCTAAAAGAGCTTGATTCAAATAAAAACACATAAGTACCGGAAAAGCATTGCACACAACATTGTTTAAATTAACCTTTCAACGGCTCCGAAATATAAAAACTGTTTCAGTAGCCTTAAACCATATACTGCCTTTTTATTTAAGGCTAGGTAGGTGCCTATCCTCTCCATTATTTATGCTATTAACCCGCCATTCTCTGCTTTAATTTGTGACGCTAGAACTCGATGTGTATAATATATATAAATCTCCAGAATAAATCACAATTTTTTAAATGTTTGAAAGTTTTAATACTTTGTGTTGGAATCCAAAACTATTATTGTGAATAGGAATTTTTATTTTACTTCATTAACAGGTTATTGCATTTCTGTTCTTTGTTAAGCTTTCACCAATGATATAATATAATGATCAATCCCATGATGCAATTTTTTTGTAGTTTCAAAAGAAAGTTTAAAATCGTTTCCTGTCTAGCTACTTATCCTTTTTGTCATGATCATTATTGCTGCATTGATCATAACCGCCTTGTTGCTCCACAGACATCAAATGGGCTTCTCGTACATCATAAAACGAAATGTTTAGGCTATAAAGCAATTTAAAGTTAGTTACTTATAACAACTACTAGTATGAAATGCAATTCTTTCACATTTGTAAAGTTTAAAATCAGGATTATTGAAAACGCTGGAATGGAATTTGGAGCAAAGATTATGATCGTTAATTTAAGACTAAAGAATCATAATTTTTTAGGGAATTAGAACATCCAATAAAATTTTTAGGTGACGAGCTAAATTATGGGACCTGGAATCTAGTTTAATTTTTTTTCTATATTCAAAAGAGCGTGGCAGCGTGCTATGATTCTCTTACGACATTGATAGCTTGAGTGTAGATGTCGTAGAGCTGTTTTTTAAATTTTAAATCTTAAAAATAATTAACTTATTTTAACTTTTACAAGTTCGTAAAAGGTGCAGAAGTAACTTTCTGGTAAGGTAACACAATGCTTTTTATTTTTTTGCATTTGGTGTTTTCACAAAAGAGCTTGTCTTAATTTAGTGATTTTTTTTTTTCAAAATATAAACTACAGTCCTTACCTTTTTAAATATGCTTTAGATTATTTTAACTCTAGCTAGTATTACCTAAATTTTCAAGATTGGTATTTTACATTTTGTACTAAGTTTTCCCTGATAAATTCTATAAAAAAATCTATAAAAAATTTTTTCATTCTGCTTTTTGCGTTTAAAAGACAAAGCCTGTTGTTTTTTTTTTTTTTTTTTAAAAAAATAACAATATTTGGGTTAAAA
>JAUZNK010004089.1:0-10586 GCA_035046665.1 Euphysa ruthae | reverse complement strand
TGTAATGTTTTTTCCACCAGTGTTAATCGATAAGTGGAAAGAAGCTCATAAAGGTACCATCTTTTTAATGAAGTTATTAGTATCATCATTATGCTAGTTTCAAATTTTAGCGAACTAGGATGGCATGTTTATTCGACCACCTTTGAAAAAATTTTTGGAGTATTTTTCAACCGGTTGTATTATTAAAATATGTTCTAGTATTTATTCAGCTGATACTAACTTTTTATCGGAGAATTGCCAGAAATCATTACTGACAATGATAAAAAATTTAACGATAGCCCAAGCTTGCATTCTTATGGAAATAAAAAAATATTTAATGGATTGGGCATTGTAAATAAAGTGTCAAAGTGCCAAATCGTTATGTGTGCCTAATAATTATGCCATTTTAAAATTCAAGTTATCTTTGAAGTTTAGTCTTTCCTAGGAAAAATGAAACAACTTAAAGTTAACTTGATACTCTACACCATGAACCAACTTATATTTTTTAGAAATTTTCTATGAAAATGGTGATATTTAGGCTACATAAAGGTTAATTCAGAGCAAGAATGGCTTTTTCAATACTGATGCTATTTTTAATTTTTACGTAAATAGTGTATCTAGCCTAGGTTGCATGCAACACCTGAATGGAAAAGTCCGTCCATCACAACAGTGTTTTAAAATCTCGTTTTAAAAGTTGCTGTGTAATAATAAGGACATCTGTTTTGGGTTTAGTGCCAAATAATTTGGGGCATTCTAGTATCTTTAAATATTCATTATTGTGTTTTTTTTTTTATTTAATCAACCGTATCTTAGAAGTTTTTAGTCCAATTAATTTCGCCTTCAATTAGTTGACAACCAAGCTATCATTTTTATTCTTACTGTTTCTTATGATATCTGAGTTCCTGGTAGAGCTGTAAAAACTGCAAAGCCTAAGACGGGTGTGAGAAAGAAAGCATATGCTCAAAACATGATGCTGTTCCAATCATCAGAAGAAGATATAGACTTTGGATTGAGTTTGAAAGTGATAGACACTTTTATGGTGACAACAAAGGAGTCGAAGAAGCAATAAATGAAAATATATAAATAGAAAGCAGTTAAGAAAAATGTCTCGATGAAAACGAATCCACCAAAAAGAATTTGTTTAAAATCTGGAGTTCTTTGTCGCCACATAAATGAAAAGGATGTAGTTGGCACATAAATGAAAAGGATGTAGTCGGCAAATGGTATATAATAATATTTACACTGGTATTAACCCTATTTATACTAGGCTTTTTTTTTGAGTAAAATGATTTTTTCTTACTTTTTTTTTTTTTTTTTAATTTCGTACAAATGATTATTTTTTGTGACAATTGTTAAAAACTGTGAACTCATCAGAAAAATTGACTATTCTGTAAAAAATAAAATTGTGAATCATTACTGCAAATAGATTTTAGGAAAAGTAAGAACTGAAGAATACAACACAAATAAAAAAGGTGTTATATTTAAAAAAAAAAACGTAGCCCCTCTGGTATGAATAGGGCTAAAGTGCCTAATTTATTTGTTACAAGGATAACAGGAGGATTTCTTTGTGACAAAAATGGTCTAATAGACAGAATTGAATTGCATGTGCTTAACAAAAAAAAAGAGGTTTTACCAATGAGATTCTAGAAGAAGAAGATACCCCTCGAAAGGAGATTATTCCAATAGCAGAAATAATTTCAGGGACCAGCAGATTGTAACTTTATGGGTTGTCGAAAATGGAAAGACATTGGCTATGAATCAGTAAAGAAGATTCAAAAAGTTAAAAGGTTTCAATTGAATATGGTTTTAGGCCTTATAAACAAAAGTGAACAAAAGAAAGAGAAAATAATTCTTTTCTTTGTGTCATAAAGATATATTTCAGTTTTACTTTATATATCAATTGCTGTTATATTTAGAAAGTAAGCAGCATTGATTTGTTAATAACTTAAATTTACTGTAATAACTCTCATAGGGTGCTTAATTATTTGGTAAAACTGCGTAACTATTATAGATCTCGCGACTTAAAAATTATGCATTGTTTTTGCTTGCTTAATTAAAATATATTCAAGTATAGCCTAATAATCTTTTAATATCTGTGCGTAACATTAAAGAGAAAATTGCTATCAAAGTTTAAAATAGAAAATCAGATAATAATGTAACAAATGATGAATTTTTAAAAATGTCTGTAATGTATGGACACTTTGACTATATATGCTTGTAATTTTGTATATTCACTAAATATAAATTAAAAATTTATGTTTACTTTCGAGTAAAACTACTATGACTACCCGTCTGAAAGCACAATTGGTTACCCATTGCAATGAAATTTATTGTGTGCCCCTCCCTGAAAGTGATAAATTTGCTAAGTGCTTTCTGGTGCGTGTTGAATTTTGAAATTGGAATATATTAATATTGTTTTTAGATTGTGTTTTGAAGTTACACTCAATGATTGTAAATTTACTGCCGTAAGTGGTGGGCAACCTCTTGTTTCAGCTAATCATTCGTTTACTTTGAGAGTTTTTGTGCCACCAGGGAAGCCAATCAGTTCGATTGTAAGTATATACTTCTTTAAAGTTTTTCGTATTTCTATATATAACCAGATTTATTGTACTTGTTACCTGGCATGTCGTTCCATTTTTTTCAGAGGTTGTGAATTATTTAGAAAAATGACTTGAATCCGTTCATGCAAGGTTGTCAATAAACTTAAAAAATGTCCTTTTCCAGATTTTCTTGATTCTACAGATTTTTTCAAAAATCTACATTAAAAAAAGCAAAAATTGCCATTTTGGAAGTTTTTTTTTGGAATTCGTTTATTATCGATTTCTAATTTTTTTTTTCTGGAATTAAGGGTAATAAAGCAAATCACATAAAATAGCTTCATTTTTGAATGGGGGTATAAATAGTTCGAGAATGAAGAAATTTTAGATTTTCTAGAATTCTGTTCATTGATACTTTTTACTTGGTATTTTTTATTTTCTTCTTTAGCTTGTATTTTTGTTTTCTTCCTTAGTTTGTCTTTTTGTTTTCTTTCTTAGTTTGTCTTTTTGTTTTACATTTTTTCTAGCATGGCTCCAATATTTTTGCTTGTTTTTAACAAAAATTGTAATTTTTGTAAATTTCTACAAATTGAATTAAAAATTTTTTTTTTCAATTTTTTTAAAAATTTATGATGGCAAGTGAACATAGAAAATATATTTTGCAAAATTGTTTTCTGCTAAAAGTTCTTCTTTTTATTTCCACAAAATTTAGACTATTAATAACTTTAATCAATAGCAATAATTTTTCCTATTATCAAAGTAGTAAACTAATATTTCTCAAAATGTTTTTTCTCAAGTTTTCTGCCCACTTTGATAGACGAGTACGGGTAGTCCTAGTCTGTTGGACTTCTATTTATTACTGGCAACATTGAAGCTATTGCAGTTGATAATCTAAGTCCGAGGTATGTGTGATAAGCTGCCCACATAGAGATGGTTGTATTTTTTTTCGGCTATATTGTTTTAAGGTTAAACTAGATTATATGGTCAAGGCTTTCTCATTTTAATATGTTTGATATCTAGTTATCCTGTATGTAGTTGCGATAGGCTGTCTTTAATGGACACTTTAGTGTTGTCCAGTTAAAAGCCAAATCTTTAGATTTTGAATTTCGATTGAGAGGTAGCATAAGGATTTAGAGAAATCAAATGAATATAGTCAAAAATTTTTCGGGGAAAAGAAAATCATTCGATTTTGTGTACAAGACTTGACTCTACCAATTGATAGTTATCAGGCATATAGCATTGCTCAAAGGGGTTTACAAACCAAAAACGCTGTTGTATCAGCTGCTCTTTGATTCTTCCAGTGACATTGACCTAGAGTTAGATGCAACCCAGCTTAAAAATAAAGTAAAATCACAAAATTTAAATGCATAACTTCTTATTATATACAGTTTGCTACTATACAACTGTGCCTGTTCCATGTAGCTGCTTCTTTTATCTGGGGTAGCTATAGCAAGATCAACTTTGTCTGACACAAAATACAGAGGGGGGTTTTTTGTTATTGATGATGGAAAAAATATACCATTATTTTTGGAACTTTTGTTCTTCACAGCTGCCAATTTTCATTAAATTTATAACTTTTTGATAGTTGACACTTATACTGACATCCGAAAAGAAATTTAAGAAGTGTCTTCTTGTTACTTGATGGATACAAAGACCTACGCCTATTTTAGGAGGGGTTTCAATTGTGAAATATACTTTAGCACATATAAATTATTTGCTTGATAAGTTGTCTGTCTACTTGTTTTTATTTTTTGTGAAACCAATTGTGTGGCAGTTTTTAACAGTCTTTGAATTTCTGATTTTCTATCTGATTGTTGCTTTCTTGTACTAGACCCTAAAGTTATCCATTTCAAAAACACACTTAAAGTTTTAGGCATGTTCATACTCTCAAAATCTTCTTTGAAAAACTAGTTTTGAGAAAACATCTTGGAACAGATTTTTCTACCTAATTTCTCATAGTTAACATCTCATCTTTATAATCAATTAAAACTACATAATAAAAAATGCAAAAATTAAAACTAGAATGAAATTTATCTACGCTTCGAACCTTTTTAAATACAATGATCTCCACCAATATTAAAGAAAATCAGAAAGCTGTTTCTAAACCAAAACTTGGTTAAAAAAATTATATTTTATTAAATTACAATTTTAAATTTAAAATTATTTTATTATTTAAAATTATATTTTAATAAATTATAATTTACAAACCAGATTGTAACTTTTTAAATATTACTACATTTTTTTAGCAGTAAAATGCCAAGCTAAAACTTTTTTGGTGATTTTTAGTACTGTGGGGTAGTTTATGACAATTTTGCAGACCATAATTTAAATGTAGTATTTGGTCTGTAAGTTAGACAAAAATCAATATTTTTCTACAAATTATGCCTTTACTGAAAGGTCACACTAACAAACAATCTTTAAGTAAATTATTAAGTCTATCATTAAAATTATGCAAGTTATAACATCAAAAGTGATCATTATATATTTTTTTTATTCTATTCTGCAAAATACACAAATATCCAGGTACATTTTTTTTTTTTTTTAATAATTTTTCCAACGGTATATAAAATTTTTTTCTAACACAAAAATCGAGCAGATGGTCTTCTTTCTTTTTTGTACCACACGATTTATTGAAATTCTTGTATTTTCCTTTTTTCTTTTTAATTTAGGCTAGCAAGATTTTGATGAAACATATTCACATAAATATAAATGAAGGTTAATGTTTAAATTTTTTTTACTTCAATAATTTAATATGGGATATGCGATATTTGCAATAAATAAAGATATATGTTTGTTTTAAATTCATTTAGCATAACTTTCAAACAAATATTTTTAGGGTTCAGTGGCGAGCAAAATTGCAGGATACTTGGTCATTTATTGGAGGTATAGGGATGGTCATCACTAAATTGTAAAATTCTCTCATATGAATGAGTCAAATCTTAAATATTAGAAATTCTGGATAATTTGTATACCGAGAAAAGAAGTCATAAGACCTATATAAGTTTCATTTATTTAGCATTCAAATATTCATTTATAAGTAAATAGGGTTTGCCAAATAGAGAAAGGTTAACGTTAACTTCTCTATTATTAAATTTGATAAACACAAAAATAAGATTTACTTTTTATCCATTCAGATCAACCAATTAGTTTTAACCATTTAAATAAGGGCCATCTCAAAGGACCAACTGTAAAATATTTTCTCTTTAAAAAACACAATTTTAAACATATTATTTTTACTGGTTAATTCATCACATTCATCACAAAACTTTTTTTTTTTAGATGTGATTGATGAAATGGTGCTCATAAAGTCAAAAAATAAAGATAAAGGTAAATCCATGACATTACTCTTTAGTAAAATGAGTCATGCGATAAATTTTGTATGTTTTGTAATTTATATGAGATTTCTAGTATTTTGGTATTTTTTTGTAATAATCTTTTTAATAGTCCTCTCTTTTGATTTTCATAGATTTTTCAATATTTTTTAGCACGATTTGTTCGAATCTTTTGGAGTTCAGATTTTTCTTTTAGTGGTCTAAGAGTAGTTTCAATCTCTTAAAAATCACTTAAATTCTCTGATTATCACCAAGGATTTTAATGTAGGCATTTAGATGCTTCTCTGTGTCTTGAACAGTTTTTTCTCAAATTTTAAATATTTTTGTGATTTTAGTTTTACCAGCAGTTGACTTCATTGAAGAAACAAAAAATAGAGATTTTAACAAGTCATTTTTGCAAAAAATCAAGGCTTGCCCTGAGGTGGGTGTTTTTACTTAATGAATTTTTCTAATTTTTTAAAACATCAAAGTATAATAAAGTATATGTTTTGATTGATATGAGTAGTTGGTGTTCAAATGTTTATTTGCATTTTGAGTAGAAGCGATGTACAGTCTTAACAGAAGTTGTGTTGATGTGAAAGAAATTGTGATTTTTCATTCAGTTTATAGTTATTGAATTTTCCGTTGTTATACTTTCTGGTGATATAGCTGTGCTGGTTGTGGCAAAGCTTAGCCCATCAGAAAGGTAGTTTCAGCGTTTTGGTCATTTTGAAAATAATATTTTTCTAAGGTCTTAGATTGATCCAAAAATTTGTAAAAATAAGAAAAAAAAGTATTCCAGAATTTTGAAATTTTGGAAGTTATAGTAATTTTGGTGATCATTTTGAAAATCTTATTTAACTGCCAAATGTTACTAACCAGGTAAAATTTTGGCATATATTTTTTTTTTTATTAAATTTGACTCACTAAAGGACTTGGGGTCATAGCATGAATAATTGCAATATGTGGTCTTTGAGTGAATAATTGTCCTTAGTGGTCCTTCAACTTTATGCAAACTTTATGAAAAAGTATTGAAAGAACTAAGTTCACTTTTAGTTTAGTTTTGAAAAACTACAGTTTCAGCGGCTTCAGATTTTAGATAGCTTTAGAAGTTTTTATAAGAATAAAAAAAACTAATGTACCTTTCTTTAGCTTGATTTTTAATTATTCGTAATGATAAAGGATAAGGCTAATATTTTATATTTTTTTAGTTAATTTCAGTATCTATGGAAAATATTAAAGTTATATACAGACTAAAATGTGGCAGGTAAGGTCTTAAATTTTAGATTATTGTGATGGAAACCACAAATTTAAGCTAGTCAATTGTTTGGAACAATGTCTTGCAATAAATCTGCTTTGGAGAAGGAGAAATATTCCACTAAGGGGTTGGAATTTTAGTATTCCTCACATTGAGGATCACATAACTCATATCCCGTTGCATGTGTTTATGGATTTTAGCAAAAATAGTCGTAGGGTCTCATTTCTTTAATTTGATTGATATCTTGAGCTAGCTGTTAGCTTTCTCTACACCACAGGTAAAAAGCTATGTAAATCAACTGTTAAAATTGGGCTCTACTTTCTCCAATCAATTTGCACAACTGATGTGCCCTAACAAGGATGAAACGTGTCATGTGTTCTGATCGGAGGTCATACAGCTCACTGCCCTCTTAAATAATTTAATGCTAATAGGGGTTTAGAAAAATGCGCCAAATTATGACTTGCATTTATAATAGCATTGAGTTAATTGCAGCCGTATGCACATCCTCCAGGTCAAAATTCAAAATCACTGATTTTTTTTATTTGTTTTAAATTCGAGTTCTTTATATGTTCTTTATATGGGCTCGAGGAGGCTCTTGTATTTTACTTTCTATGATTTTACATATTTATTGAATGTTGATGCATATTTTGTGCATATTTTGTAAAGGGAATGTGTAACACCAAATTTCTCCTAAAGTAATTGAGTACGGAACCAAATACATAACAATATATCGAATATTTGACATCAGTTTAGATTTTATTTGGCTTCTATATTCATTTAAGTATATAAAATTATCTGGCATTTTTAGAAATAGTTAATTAATATATTTGCTTGAACTGCAACTAAAGCTGAGCAAAAAATGTTTTGTTTTATGACTTTGTTACAGGGCATAGATTGATATGTTTTTTTTTATAGAAGACCGAAATATTTTCAATTTCATGACCTATTATTTGTTAATTATAAAAAAAAAGTCTTCTTTCTCTCTTTCTTAACATATATTTTTATTCTTTGTGCAACAAAATATATTTTGCTTGGTTAAACTTTGAATCATGTGAATTAGAAGTAAGTCTCATATTGATTCAATTTCAAATTTTAGCTTGTCATTTTAGAGAGTTGCAAACAGATTGGAATTGTGTTTTAGCATGGCAAAGGTTTGAAAATGATCACACAGAAATCAGTCTAGATGTTTTAGGTAAACATTGCCAAACATTTTTTTTTTTTTGTGTTGTTTTTTTGCACTTTTTTGAGACAACAAAATCATAAGACTGCAGCCCTGGTCATGAGTGGCATGCGACCACATGCGCATGTGCCCATACTTTATTATAGAAGTATAGTGTCCAAGAGTATTTTATTACGAGCTTTTTTGGTTATGAAATTTTATATATATATATATATATATATAAGCTAAAAAAAATAATAACCTCGTAAACTAAAAAAAATAATAACAGATGATTTAATAACAACATCTTTTATGTTAATATGTTAAATTTTGTTCTTGGCTCCTTCCTGGTTCATCTGTTGTTTTTGAAATATGTTGAAGTTATTTTATTAAGAAATAATTGCATTTAAACCTGTTAAATATTAATACCGGTATTTAATGAGGTAAAAGTTAAACCAAAAACATAAATAAATAATCTGCAGATTAACAACCCTACCTAATATAATTGATATTTGTACATAACAGCTTAGAATAAAAAAAAAATTCTAGTTAGATAACTAAAAATTAAACCTAGATAAATTAACAAATGAAGATAAGTGTTTGTATTCTATTATTTTCAAATGAATCTCGTTTTGTTTTATAAGTGCAGATGTTTAAATCCTACTTAAAACAACTGAAATATAAAAATTTGCATATAGGAGTATAAGTTTAAGTTGTTCTCATCTTTCTACATACTTTTTACATAAGATTAAGATAATAATTTTTTAACCAAATCGTTTCCTAAATAACATTTTACAAATTAAATCCGGAAGTTATCTGGAATAAACGCTATTTGAAGAAATTGATTTTTGATATATTTATGTGAAATAACCTATTCATAGAAATACATAATTAATTCTACAAAAGACCCTACCAGTAAAGAAAATGGATGTTATATAAGTGAATTGATAATCAAGTAATTAATTGAAACAAAGAAAGAGAAAAAGTTACTAACATTTTAAATATCACATTTTTGTGACTTCTTGTTAATAATGATGTAAAAAAAAGTTCTATTATTAGTAGGAAGAAGAGTTTACTTGTAAAAATTTTAAAAGATCAATTCATAATTATACATAATAAGAGAATCTATTGGCTAATATTTGTTTGCCACCGGAATATGTTTATCGCTCAATTATAAATTATTCAAGCAATTGGAAAGATGGAAGGCGAAGCGAATCAAGTCTCACAACAAAACAGATATAAACAGACTTAATTATAATAAGATGTTTCCCTACCTAATACAAAAGAAAAAACTTGAATGGCTTGATACTTTCTTCTCTTTAAAAAGATATTCTGTTTATGTACCTTCCCTAGTGGGTTTCTTCCCAACAACATTTTTTTTACAGAAGAGAAGTTTTTATATTGTTGAACATAACAGAGGAAGAGCACTTTGTATGTTAATATTTTAATAACTAATTTGGTAATTTATTTTTTCTGTTGCTAAATAGATAAGTTTGAAACTTTAAACTAAACTGCAGTTCATTAGCAGAGAAAAATCTGACTCGTCTTACAAACAGCTATCTATAACAACTATACAAGGTACTTTGAATTGAAAAATAAGAAAGTAAATAAGAATTTGAGATTGTACACCTGAATAAAGACCTGCACGTGCGCACGCCATATGAAAAAAAGTGAATTTAGGCATACGGTGACCGCACATGTGCTAATTTTTATATGACCAGACCTGGACTGCTTGATAAATTATAATAAACCTGCTGCTCAAATAATGCAAATTAGTCAGCTATCATATATTTTTAACTAATGGTTTGGCTGGTTATTTTCCAATAACAAAATATGTCATTTTAAGGAGTTTGATAAAATGGGTAAAATTCCTCTTTAAGGAAGTTGTATTATTGCGCCAACATATGTAGGTAATATAAGTCAATCAGGATGTCAACATTGATAGATAGCATAGGTTGGCAGGTAGGTTGAAACTATTTGTGTTCAATTAGTCTCAAGTGATTTATCATTTATATTTTTCAAAATTAAGCTTAAACTTATTTATGCTGCTTGATAAATTTTAAGTGATTTTTTACTGTTAGGTTGAATATTTATTAAATTATATTTATGTATTATTTATATATTATATAGTTTATATTAAATTTTTTAGGTTTTGTCATCAATGATGTAAATCATTCTAAGTTGTTTCTCTTAAAACAGTTAACTACAAAGCTAAATGTGAGTTTTAATCTATATGGTAATCTTTTTTCAGACACAATATTCAAAGTGTTCTTTAATGAAACTAAGACTAACAAATATGTTACGACAAATGGAAACGATAAGTGTAGAAAGAAAGTTTGCCT
>JAUZNK010004088.1:0-10587 GCA_035046665.1 Euphysa ruthae | reverse complement strand
AAAAAAATAGTGATTTTGAAAATCTAATATTAAAATCCATAATTACAGTAAAGATAAGAAAGCATAAAAAAACCTATGCAAACAGCTTATGAGGATGAACAAAAAGATATTAAGAAACATTATTTACTGCTGAGGTCTTTGTGCTTCTTTTAGTTTCTTTTCTAGCTCATCAATTGTTTTTTTTAGCTCATCGACTTCAAACCTAGATTTCAAATAAATTAATTAAAAATTTTATAATAATACCTGCAAGTTTATATGTGACAATAACTGGTACCGCAAACTGAATAAATATTGATGAAAAAAATATAAAAATGTTCTTCCTTTCCTTTTCCAAAATATTTTTCAAAATGCTTAAAATATTTTTCATTAATTCAACATGAGATATGTTTTTCAATTAGTTTGCCAGGCCATTTATGGGGAGACAAATAAAAATATCAGGTTTGTACTAAAAGTTTGAATAAAAATTTAACAACTTGCATTTTGGCTTTTGCTGTGCAAGAGATTTCTTTCTAAAGATTAAATGTATTGCTTAATTTAACTTTATGAATTGATGTAGCTCTAGGCCAAATGCATGTAAATAAAAGTCAACAGGCCTTTAGTAGACACAGACTCGTTATCAGCATCATGTCACTATAGAAATTCCAAGTCTTGGCACCATTAAAATCCCATGAAAAAAATCTATCCTGAAATTTCATGTTATTGGAGTACTTTATAATAAGCTTGTTTGAGTTAAATTTAAAAAAATATATATATGCTTGGTAACAGCAATGATTTTTCATTTTTATGTAGAACTAAAAATAGAAATAAGACTTGAAAGCAAAAATACCAACCTGAGGTACATTTACACAGACTAATGATACAGTTGAAATCAAATCCTAAACAAAAAGGAATACTTTGAAAAGAATAACTTCAAGAAATGGATTTTTAGAAACCACAATTTTGAATTTGGATATTTTTCAAGTAGAATAATTCAATTGGAAGCTAAAACAGCACTAAAATAACATTTAAAAACTTTGTCTCTTCCTAATAATAATAAAAAAACAACTTATAGTTACTAGAAATATGCCAAAATAAGGAAGTGCGTGTTTTGACTTTGATAATATAAAATAATATTACAATGTACATAACTTTAAAAATATGACTTTTGTTAACATTTTAGACATGTTTTACACTAAATTATTTTACCTCAACAAGAATTCTCACAGAACTGTCAATCTCATGATAACTGATAACTGACGCAGAAGTGTCATTCTAGATATAAAAACTTAACAAAACAAAATTTGATTAAAAGCTAGAATGTAAAGAATTATAACTCATTAAAATCAAACTTTCTATCACAAATGGCTGGTCCCGCCACCTGCTGTAACGGTAAAAATGAGGATTTCTATCAATTCAAAGAACTAAAACTTTAACAATATTTTTTATATAAATCTTCCGTAAAACAGCCATACAAACTTTCTTGTCCATTTGAAAAATTTTCATTATCATTATCTAGAGTGAAAATTTCAAGGAAGTCTTTGGCATGCTTGGCTACGTAAATTAACTAAACGCACTGTTAATATAGTACTACATAGTGAAACTTGATAATGTCCTTTGTAGTTAAAACTTTTACATTCCAAAGCTCAATACTGCATTGTTACTAAATTATAAAAGAATAAACTTTAAAGAAACTTGTTGGAAAGTCATAGATAAAATAATATCATTAAATAATTATGATTAAAGCTATAAAGAAGATAGTAGTACAGTTAAACATACATGGATTGGATAAATTCGTTTCATAGCATCGAAAATGTCTGAGGGTTTCAAAGTGCTTTCAACAGGAGGCTAAATGTAAAAATGTATAACATATTCTCGGTAAATGAATAAAAATAATAAAATATGATGTATTTTGTACAACAAATGATATTATATTTCGTAAAATTAAGTTTAATTTTCCTAATATATATGTATGTATACATATATATATGTGAGCTAGAACCACTGTCCTTTCTATTCATAGTTCGGCATCTTGGAACACTGTGTCATGGATCCACAAAGTTTAGTAATTTAATTCAGCTAATCATAATCATTAATATTCTGCATGTTTTTGTTTCAAAACACAATGCTATAAAACCTTATTAAAAAAGAAGTTAGGCTATCAGTTAGAAAATAAATACCGTCAAGTACAATCCTGAATCACTTAGCAATTGAATTTGTTGTGAAAGATTTATTTTATTGACCTGAAAAAAAAATATCTCAATGAATAAAATATGTAGTACTATGAATAATAAGCAAACAGGCAGATGGTTTTAAGGTTAGATAGTTTTTTTGCTTTTGTGTATTTGCAAATCTAGCTAGCTCGATGCAGATATATACTTTGCAAGGCTTTAGGGATATTTTTTAGCTTTTATTTCTTCTATTTTTGGTTTGCTTTTTTAAGTCCCGGAAAGATTTCATTCATGCAAAGATTATGCTTAAATGAAGAAATGTCAAGTACCTTTGCTTTTTGAGCTATTCTTGCTCCATAGAGGATCAAATTTATATTCATCGTCTTGTTCAATAATATAAAGCTATTTATCATTGAAAATTGATCTTAATTGATTTGTTGATGAATCCCTTCTGTTAGAAATGAATGTAACTCTTTCTAGTTTATATGCTATAGATAAATAAAGGTTGGAAGAAAAAGTTTAGCTAGCTAACTGTCTTTAAATGTATAAAGTTAGCAAGTAACAGCGTTTGTTGTGTCATAACTATTTACTTCACTTATGGAGCAGATCAGGAATAAATAAAGCATACCTTTTTAATTCTCTTCTGAAGCAAATTAGAAATAAACAAAGCAGCTCTTTTGAGTTACTGTTTTAATGTTAGAATGGTAACTTGTGGTGAGATAAGTAACATTTTCGTCAGAATAGTAACATTCGAATGTCAGAATAGTAACCGTTTTTGGTTTTTTTTCGTTTCACATTTTTAGCTGAAGAACAATAGTAATTTGGATTTCGTTTGAGTTTAAATGATTTTCTTAAAATTTCATGTTTGTAAATGACAATTTTTCTATGTATACGCAATTGGAGTTTGATGAAATACTATCCGATGTGTCACCACTGTCAGGATTACTGTTTGAAGATAAAACATATACCGAATCACTGTCTGAATCAATGTTTGAAGTAGATTCGAAATTACTATTTTAAAGATTACCACAATCACTATATATGAAATAAAGTCCGTGTGGTTGTAGGACTCATTGTTGAAGCTAACGCCAGAAAAATTATATATACTGTTTCTCGAAATTGTATTTGCACCATTATGAGAAAACTATCCAAATTTTTTTCAGCATCACTGGTATAGTCTGTATCACTGCTCGAAACTATGTATATATGTATATTTATTGATGACGAAATTACCCTGTATTACCCCTGGAACGCACAAGATATGCACTAGAATCGCATAGGGAATATATTAATCTAAGTTAGCTTTTTTCGTATAATACAGGAACAACTTAAAAGTGGTACATTAAAATCCTTAACCATCAAATAATAAAATTTAGGTAAGAACAAATAATGAAAGTTTCCAATGTTTAGTACGACAGCAGAATTTTATTTAAAAATAATATAAATAATAATCTAAATTTATTTTATAATAATATTCAATTCAGAAATTTTCAGCATTTTTTAAAGGTTGCCAAAAATATATCCCGGAAAGCATTTATTTTACAAACGGAACAGTGTTTTAAAGAAAAGTCATTCAAATATTACAGGATAAAATTTTGTTGCACGGTACCATGTTTTTTCGGTTTTAATTGCTCATATCGCTGAATTTCAAAGAAAAATATGGCTATGAAATTTGGAGAAAATCCCAATATCATAGAGCATATTTACCCAAAGAAACAGAGAAAATTTTTTGTATTATTTGCACAAATCCCTTTAAAGCAACGGGTTTTTCAAAGCATAATCTCAATTAATGTCAAACTTTGCCCCGAAACGCTCTGGGGCGAAGAACCTACCAACAATTACATTTAATTTTCTTTAACCACACACCCATTTGTTATCAAATTTTTAAAAAGATAGACCACAACAACTTCTGCAAAAAATTTAAATGGCTCCTTGAAATATATATATATATATCTTTAAAATTTTTAATAGAACTTACTGTTTATAGTTGTAGAAAAATTTATTTCAAATTGCAAAATCAATGCGAAAAAAAAAGCTATTCATTCCCATTTTAGAAATTTAATAAATATTAATTTGAAATAAAAACTGGTCCACACCATAGATCTCACAGACCATTATTGACATGCTCAATGATAAGCTTATAAATTCTTTGTTTTTGCTTTAGAAGTTGCTATAAAATATTTAAAAATCTCTTATTGCAAAATAAATATATTTGAAGACGCATCTCAGTTAACTTGCTTGACCAGAGCATTTCAAGACCCTACGCTTATTGATTGAATTAAATTTTTATTAAAAAGCATCATAAGATGTAGTGCAAACAAGTCGAGTACAATAAAATATATTGTTGAGTTACTCATTAGATTTTTTACTTTTTATTTAGTCAAACTGCTTACGTTTTTCATTCTACTATCATAAATCTATAAATTTCTTCCAGGGTAAGGTCTATTTTGTGTTTTAACTTTTTTTTAATAGTTTAGATTTCAGGAATAGTGACCGATGAAATTACGGTTGATTTTCATTTATAAATGAAGCCATACTCTGCATAAAGGCCGTGAAAAGAATAACAAAATATGCGGTAAGGAAGTTACATTTCAAACCAAAGTTGAAAATTTTTGTAGAAGGTTGGCCTTTTCTCCAACTTTTGAAAAGTTTATCAAAATGAAAAGTATAACTATTGGTCTTCCTTTTGAAATTTTTAGTATTTAGAATGGTAATCTCCGAACTTCTTCCTGCAGAAGTCAGTACAAGTAGAGTAGCCAACTTACAATGCAACAGTTTTACTGACAATTCGTCATTTTCTCCCAAACTTATAATATGATTTAAAACTTTGTCAACACTCCAAACGAAAGTGTAACTCGGATGAGGAGGTCTTTTATTAAATATGGTAGTCATGATACTACAAAAAATATTTTTGTGTTTTCATCATTAATAGGTTAGTGACAGGTTGAAATAATGACCTATGAGAATTATTGGTAGAAAATCATATACCTTTTCCAAAAGTTCAGCAAGAAAATTCGCAACATATACTATAGTACATTGAAAGGGATCAATTTGTCTCCTATTGTACCTAGCTAGACCACTTTCTCTAGGCCAATTCATAATTTGATGATGAGCCTTTTCTTCGGGAATTTGTGATAAGCTCGTTTTGATAAACCCTCACCTGCCAAGGCTTGCCTGAAACCATCCACACCGCTAGCCTCATTTTCGGTCTCTGATAAGTGGATGTGGCTCAACGTAGGGTTCATTAAAAGATTTTAAGTGGAGGGAAGAATCGTAGGATATGCTACAGACATTTGCAGAAGTATTGGAAAAGATGACTGTGACTGCCAACGCCTTGTCACAATAAACATCCTGATTTCTTCAACTCGCAGCTTCGCTAAGACTCGGTTTATTCGTGAAAATGGGGAAAAAGTTTAGCGTGGTTTTTCCAAATTCGTTGGAATGCATCTACGTATCTGTTATTGGGGTCAAGCCTCCAGGATATGTATACTGGTACTTGTTGGGACTCTCTTGAAACAAAAAAGTCTTTGTTGGGTACCCACATTTTAGAGTTATTTCCTTGAAAATTATTGGATTTAATTTCCACTCGCTGGAGTCTTGGTGATTCCGAGATTCCAAATCTGCAATGCTATTCAGAGAGCTTGGGAGGTACTCCGCAGTATTCATGATTTGATTGTTTAATAAATAAATTCAAAAAGTTCCTTTGAAATCATTAAAAACTTTTTGCTTCTTGTGCCCCAGATTTTCAACAAATAACTCAGAGGGCTAATTTTCGACTTGAAAATGAAATAAGATCACTGTCCTGAATTTTTTGAAAATCAACAGCGCTATTTTCGCTGAAGGATTGTCCTGATAATGATATACACTGCTCAATCAACGCATTTAATCCTCCATGGTGCCCTCAACTCTGCTTTGATTTGAGTTCATAGCTGCATAAAAAGTATGTTATATTTGACTCAATGGACCCATAGTTACTAGATTTTACCTGTAGTTTTTGCAGTAAACTTTCTATAGCTAGCTGTTTTTTCTTTTGATGATTTTCCAAAAGTTCTTTGAAAAGTTAATATAAAACAAGTCCTTTCAATAAATTCGATGGCATAGAGTTATTATCCCAAATATTCTCTTGGAAATACTTTTCAGGTATATATTGCAAGTTTATCTATCGTTGGTGTATTTTGCCATTTCTTCCGATAGATTCTACAAAGGAATTTCAAAAAAACTAGAAGCTTGAAAGACTGTAGTTTGGATGTAGTCATTGGTATTTTCCTCTTCGGATTCCAATATTTAAAATTTGTGAAAAATGGTAAATGCTGCATTTCTGCTGGGTAGCCTATAATTTATATAACAAAATCATACAGCTTTTCCAAAAAACAAAACCACATGAATCACATGAGTATTTTTCCTTTTTACCCTGAAACTTTCATCACACTTCGCGCTATAGTGATTTTTTTAAAAGTTTGATAATCTACTAATATTACCATATTCCAGTTAGCTCTTTAACTTATAATTATGAATGGGAATTGAAAAGGGTTTGCAAATATAGCATACTGTTAGTCCATTTTATTGCATTTTTTGTATCAAATTCAACGTTTAAGACTAAACTAATGATAAATGAGATATCTTCTGCAAAGGCACAGATTTTTGACTTATTAATTAACAAAATAAAGGTGAATCCCCAATTGAATCATATGCACCAAAATTTGTTTTATGAAAATTTTCATGTGAGATTTTTTTTATTGGGGAACGACCCTAAATCGTAAGTATTTGAAGTAAAATTAATTAGGCCAATGGTTAGATACTTAAGTAGTACCCAGTAATATCATAATCCAGTTAGTTAGGACAGAACCTACGGATACATTTTTTTCCTGTTTCATAAATAGTTGCATAAGAATTTAAAGCCAGATAACCTATCCCATATGCTGCAAGCTACCTTACTTATCCCATAAACTGCAAATTACCTTACATATCCCATAAGATGTTAAAATTTCTATGACTAGATCTTAAAGTGGAAATTTTTACACGAGCAAGGAAATCAAAGCAATTATCTAATAAAAATCTCACCAAATCAAGCTTGTCATTGTTACTAGCATGATACCTGCTACCTTTAAGGTATCTAAGCTTGGTTTTTCAGTCACCGGATATAATTAAACATATCTCTGCAATATCGATGGTAAGTTTCAAATAAGTAACAGAATATAATATATATATATAATATATATCTAATATATAAACAAGATTTATGTTTAAATTAAAATTTATCGAATTGAATTATTTATGTAATACTTAATACTTACTGTAATACTCCCTGCGGGAGACAAAAGCATAATTTTAAAAATATAATGTCAGATTTTAGTTAGATGTCGGACACTTCAAATCAAATTTAACTAATTTAACACGCTGGATTGTGGTAGCTAAATTAGGCTTGATTAGCATGTATGATAAGTTTGATTTCTCTATTCTTTATACTAAATTATATCTTGGGCAAAGAAGATTTTGATTGGTGTTATCCCCACCCTCCATTTACACCATATTTACATCATACTAGGGAAGTCGTAATGATGTACAGATAAATTTTGACCCATAACTGTAAATGCAACATCGACTTTATCAAAATAACGAGTTATTGATAGTTTATTATACGCCTAACAGGTTTTATTAATCAAAGAGTAATCAAAAAAATAAATTTTTAGATTTAGTGTGTCTAGTTGCTTCAATTCCCAGATATCTGAAAGTTTTAAAGCAAAATTTAGCAAAATGTTATAATAAAATATATTTTAAAAATATATCCCTTTCATTTAAATTGAATATTGTTTATCAACATGTTTTTAAACCATCCTTGGAATAATTTGAAGTTAATGGGAAATGTCGTGTGTTAAAATTCACTCGAGAGCAAAAACAAAAAATTCTCATTATCGATTGTTGCCGAAGCGCAAATGGGAGCTTTAAATTGAGCCACTACCCGATTCAATTATTTATAAACCGAAATAAAAGAGTTCATAATCGATAACCGAAAGTCGAAAAAAATAAATGGAAAAGGTAATTAACTAACCCCAAATATAAGATATAATAAGATAATGCATTGTTCACAATAACACCCCTTGAAAAATAGATGAAAGTCACTAATTCACACATATAGCTTGACTTGTTTAACATATTTAAAATTTGCTAAGCTGCTTAGAAAACCTATGAGCAAAAAAAATTTAGCTTCGTTCTTGTAAAGTTATATTCAGAATATGCCTTTATTTCAAGGCATGAATCTAGGAGAATTGCCTCCGAGAAAGTTGCCCCGTGAAATTTTATCCCGCAATATTACTAATGGGAAAATTTCTCCTTAGGAAAATTGCTCGCCAGAAGATTGCCCCCCAAAATATAAAAATTAATACTGTAAACCGTATTATGCAAAAAAAAAAAAAAATGGTAAAAATATTTACAATTTAATAACATACTTTTAATGTATCGCAAGGTTTGAAAAATCATCTACATTATTTAGAACTGGATGATGGCTCTTAAAAAAGAGTCTTCGTTGTACAAGAAAGGGGTAGCCTGTTTTTGTTTGAGCCATATTTACTCGATTAGATGGTTGTGACTGTTAGACCACTTTAAAAGTTTTTAAAATCTATTCATTGTATGAACATTAATTTTAAATAAGATTTTACCAAATCTGCTTAATCAATTTCCCTTGTGTGATGGTATCATCACTCCTGGTCCGCAAAAAGAATTGAGTTGTTTAAAACATCTTACTAAAGTATTTTCATATGTGGACTACCAGTTACCGTTAAAGCCAAGAAAACATCAATATTACCGATTGAATATTTTCGAGGTCTTGTTTAATAATTCCGAAAAAATGTCATGGTCGCATTGTCACTTCCCAAACCTGAAAATGGATATTGATAAAAATGGCAAAATTTTGACACGCCATCGTTTGGTTGATAAAAACGCTAATGGGATATTATATGGATGTTTATATAGAAAATATTATATTTTATGAGTTTAAAATTTTTCTCAGGATTATGAAAAGCTTGGTTATGCCTATAATAATTTTATTCACTAGAGCGGACTTTTTTTAACAAAAATGATACCTTGAAACTAAGCAAAGTTCAACCTCTTTTATTTTCAGGTGAGGAATCCTGAAGAACAGTTACAATGTTACCCTATAAAAAAATAACAGCACTGTGGAATAGCAAAGAATATCCCGTTTGTTTTTATATCGGAGAAGTGTATGTTGTGCAAATGATAATCGTCCGACGTAATTGCCCAAAGAACAATTAGACTAAATTAACCTCTATTCTATTTTCATCAAAAATAAATCAATCAGTCTCCATGGAGTTGTAGATGGCAGGCATATATTTTGTAATTGCCCTGATGCGGCCATACCTTTTATAAATTTTTACAAAATCTATTTGGCGTATGAAATAAGTTAAAAATAGTCTAAAAACACGTTATTTTCAAAAAATTTTTTACCTCCAACCATGTAGGCGGCCTTCACTAAACTTCCCAAATAACTTGAAACCACGGAGATCTATATATTGGTGGTCATAAAGGTTTTAATTGCCTTGATGCGGCCAAATCTTTATGTAAACGTATTTGGTGCAGAGAATTATTTAGAAATAGGCTAGAATACATGGCCTTCACTGAACTACTAAAATTTCTTGTGTCTTTTTTTTTAAGTGTTAGCTGATATATATTTTGCTGTTTATAAGATTACAATCACTGTGATGTTCTTACATAGTTATATGTAATAATTATATGCTTCACTGTATGAATAATATCGAAAATATTTATTACAACGACAAGTGCTTAGCGAATAAAAAAAATGATAGCATATATTGGGCGAATAAATTAGCATATAACATATAGAATTAATGAATTTTAGGGTGTAAGTTTGAGATAATGTGATTGAGCTGATTAGTAAATGTTGGGGTAATGTGATCGAAGATATAAATGTAAGAGTTTGGGAGCAATTTGAATATAATAACAAATATGGGGTAATATAGTTGGTTATAAATAAGACGTTCAAGGACCTTAGAAAATGTCGGAAGCAGACTAATGGATCTATAGTTAGTTTTATCTGTTGTGCTGCCTTTTTTATGAATGGGGAAAATGTCAGCCCATGTAAGTTTGTTAGGGAAAATCCCAGTTTTTAAACAAACATTAAAGTATTTGGTCATTGATGGAGAAAGTGATGCCAATTCCCTGTTAACCATTTGTAAAATGGTAAATAGGATATTACCACCTGTCTTCTTATGACGTTTTAGCTTAGTTATTTCTCTAAAAACCTCATGTGACCTTATTTCTCTGAAGTAGAATAGATTATCTATCTTACAGTTATTTCTAATTGTTAGTATACTTGGGTGCTTTCTAGATTTTCGATAGCGGTTTGAATTTGATCATGAGTTGATGAAATAAAATTAGGACTCCATTTAGGGATATTTAGGCCGTC
>JAUZNK010004086.1:0-26722 GCA_035046665.1 Euphysa ruthae | reverse complement strand
ATAATATATAACATTTACTTGGTTCTTTGAAGAAATCACTCAAATGATAACTATAAGAATCTGTCTGCACTTAACATACATTGGTTGGTCTTGAATTGGTAATTATATTGGTGCTATATTCCCAGTAGTTGTTGCTCCTCCTTTTCCAGTCATATCAGTGTAGTCCCATTTTATCCCACTTGTAGCTAAAATCTCACTTTGTATTTCTGATTTTGCTTGTTTCAAAAACATTTTAACTGAACTAGTTGGAGACTCTGATCTGTCATTAACGCATGCTTTTATGTGTACAGCAGTTTTTATAAAATGATCAAATGTGCTTCAAAATTACGTTTCTTTTTAAAAAATGTGTACAGAATATAAATGCGTTACAGTGCAGTGAATTCTTTTGTTTATCTATTATAACCCTCCTATGTCTCAAATTTTTTTTGTAAATGGTCTAATTTAATATGTAATTTAATTTGATAATGTTATTCAAAAAATATTTTGATGAGAAGAAGAATTTATTTTATTGTTGTCACTAGAATCAAAGGAGACAGATTTCATGTATGTTTTTTTTTTATTCTTTTCTTCCTTATAGTGCTTTTTACTGCTGGAAAACTTACTAGATTTTATATCAAATTATTAGAATGAAGGCTATTTTGGTTACTTTTTCTGAAAATATTTTTGCTTATAACATATAATTTGTAAATTTAATCTGAGATAGTAGTGTTAAGTTTTTCAAAGAAGTCTTTCAAGAATTGAGATTGATTACTGTCAAAGGCTTTTCTATTATCTCCCAACCATTGTAACATTTATATATGCAATTTAAAAGCTTATTTTTATTTTGAATAATGAGAAGATATTAGACTTGAAAATTTATCATTTTAAAATCATAGTGATGAATAAGTACCTTTATCATAAATATATTTTTGGTAACAAAATTAACCATAATTTTTACTTGACTAAAGTACTCCCAAGTGTGATCATTAGACAAAAAATTTAATTTTTTGACATTTTTCATACTAGTTTATTAGATTATTTTGTTGTGTTATTGTTTTTTATTGCTATTTTGAAAACTGCTTCGTTTAGATCATCTGCCCAATTTTAATGGGGTAGGGTTAGCAATAGTTTATAATTTTCTTGTGAAAATGGCAAAATTGAAATTTGCAGACAATTTAAAAAGAAAACTAAAACTAAAAAGAAAATACCACTTGAAAACATTTATTTAAGAATTCTATGATCAATTTGCTCACTTAGTAGTTGTTCTTGGAACCAAACAATATTTAGAATTCTATCAGAAAAAATAAGTCTATTTTCCAAATGACAACTCTAAAAAAAAAGATCTCATTTTCTGAAAATAAAAAATTGGCATTTGTTGAATAATGGCTATTTTAAATAAAGTAAATAAAGATAAGATTTCAAGCCTTACTTCTGCTACTTTTTAGTGTCAATATTAAATAGAATTGGTAAATCAGTATAAAGTTACATTGTATTGCGTCTTCCAGAAACAAATAACTTGTGTTGACCATTGTCTAAAATCTAAATAATTTTGCTAAGGCAAGCTTTGACTAAATATCAAAACCAACAGTTTTAAAATCATTTTGAGCCATGTATCAAGATTAATCTCAAAGTTTTAGGATATTAATTTTACTATTATCATTTTCAACATATCACACTTTACCCGTTAAGGTAGTGATAGTGCACCTTCTTCCTGCACGAGTTTGATCAATATGGGTTGCCCACCTTAGTAATAATCTGATAAAATAAAAAACTAATTAATGTGTTTTTGAAAATTTTCATTATTTTTGTATTTTCGAATTGATTTGCAACTGCCAAGTTTCCAGCCCCCATTTGAAGAAAAAAAAACCTTTTCATTGTGGTTCTAACTTTTTACCTTATCCAAGAAAGGTTTATCACAGCTTTTCAAATTTGTGGTTTTTCATGAATTTTGATACTACTCACTAATAAAAAAAAAAGAAAAGTTTTCATTCTATTTAAAATTATTTTGTATTTATTTTCATTCTTTTTATTTATATCTTTTTTACTTTGTTTTGACAAATATGTTGAAGTGTTTAACTAAGTTTTATCTGGTATAGAAGAGAAAATATTTTGAAAGAGAAATTGTATGATTTTTGAAAATCTAACTGAAAATTTTCTTTATATTTGTAAATATTGATAGACTTTTTTGTTTTCTTTAAAAAGTCCATAAATATATGTAAAAATTGTATATATTGTAATAAAATATGAATCAATTAACTCAAAATCATATTTTAAAAAATTTTGTTATACCATCCTTTTACTGCATATGACCAGGTCATAAAAGTGTTCTTATTGAAATTATAAGTTAAGTTCTGCTTTACAAATTGAAATAAAAGCAGTGTGAAAAACCTAGTTTAACTAGATTTAGATAGAAAAGTATAAAAATGTTGACAAATCAGCATCAAGAATATTGATTTCGGAACCTTTAAATAGTACATGAATATTTTAAGGTTTTGTATATTGCTCAAAAAAGTTTTTGTTAATCTGAACCAGTCAGCTATTAAAAAAATTTTTTCTGGGAACTGTAATATAAGAATAATATTTGTCAAAAACTAAATCATCTCTTAATTTGTGGTGATATTTAGAATTTCTATAACTAGTTTTTGGGACATTTGGAGTTCTTTTCCAATTTCCATGGAAGAATACTATTGAGCTTTCATTTTGCTATGTGTTCAATATCATTTCTTTAAATAAAAATCAGATTTTAGGGAATCTTTCGCAATTCATGGATCAATTTTTAGTTCTGGTAAAAATTGGTAAAAATGGGTTATATATCTAACATGTTTACACTTCAGTGTTTTTTAAATTCACAAACATTCTACTCAATGTTAGAATGTTCAGGGTGGTGCAACCATTTACATCTTTTTTTTTTTTTTTTTTCAGTTACCACACTTTCATTTTCGCAAATTATCACAGATAATTTAAGTTCCTGCAAGTTTTGCCATCTTTGTTACAAAAGAAGCTAATATTGCTAAGTAATTTCACAGAAATAGTAGCAGAGTTGTGGACATTTAATGTGCAGCTGTATTTTCTTGTTCGTAATACAAACAAAAAGTTATTTTCACACAAACACATTGGCTGTTAATGTTGAACTGTTAGGAATTAAAAATTCATTAGTAAGATTTCTTTAAAAAAGCTAAGAAAATCTGATGACACATTTGCTCATGTTGGATGTAGCCTTAATAGATTATATGTGAGTATGTAAAAAAGGAAAACATTTAAAACTTTAAAACGTTTCAAACTTTATCAAAATTATTTATTTCAAAAATTTTGAACGATTCTTAGATTTTTCGTATATATTAAAAGAATATTTGTTAGTACTAAAATTAGATAAGCTTTTCTTAAAAGACTTCTGTTGATTCTTGAGTAGAAATCATCCTAAAAGTATGCTTATATGCTTATATTATATAGTGATGTGTAAGCCACTAGTAATAGAATAGTTGAGCCTCTCAAAGACCTGTTCTGTAATTTAGTTTAGTTAGATACACAAGATTTTAAAGGACTATTGATGGCTGATATAAAAGGTAAATTGAATTACGTTTTTCTTAAATTGTTATCTGTTTTGGTTTTTACACTTGTTTTAATTTTTTGTGTACACCCTAGCATAATAACGTGATGAAGCGTCCTTGTTTCTGTTTTTTCCTGGTTTATCTTTCTCAAGAAAATTTTGCGAACACTTTTTTTTGTCAGCATTTGTCCCTAAATCGTATTTGCAGGTTGGAAATACAGGTTTTTTCCTATATAAGCCAGCCATTTTTGATGTGAATAAAGCCTCCCTGAGATTGATGGTTCTATGAGAAAAAAAAAAAAACAAACAGCTGCACATTTCCATTGTTATCTCATATAAAAATTGAGTATAATTTATTTTCCTATATTTAGTGTTTTTGTTTTATGACTTAAAACTTTCTTTTTTCCTTATGCTTAACTAGAAAAAAAATGTGTAGAAGAAATTCTTGTCAATATATTTGACTTTTTACTTTCACGGTTTTTTATTAATGTGGGCATTGAATGCTTTAAATTGAAATGAAATCAGCAATTTTATGTGGTGCTTTCTAAATTTGTTAAAATCAAGTGAAGCTAACTCAATTACATACCCATTTGCCTTGAGAATGGAAACAGAAACAAAACGGCCAATCTGAAATTTTAATCTATAACCTACTTTCTTGTTACCCTTCCATAGCTTCTGTTATATAGAGTATTTCCCTAATCCTTCTTATTGTTTATTAATTAGGAAAGACTAAAAAATTAGTCAAGTACAAGAGCTCAGGTAAGATATTTTTATTATTTCATAATATTTCTAAACTACTTTTTGTATTGAAAAATATTAAAAGGTTTTCGGGTGTAGTAAACCACTAAGTAATTTATTTTCAAATTCTTTCCTTTTATAAAAAAAATTTCAAATCGCCCATAAATCTGACTTTAAGAAGCTATATTAGCCCCATGACTAGTCGTCAAATACACATTTCACGCGGTCAAAAGATTTTGCGAGCGTGTTGTATTTATAGACTGAATTTTATCGGGATTTTTGGACAAAAAAAACCTTTTTTTTATTTATTTTATTTATTTTTATTTGTTATTAGGATTTTGATTTTCTTATTATGAACACTAAGAAAATATGAACGAGCCCTGAAAAAAGCGATGGTAGTGTCCAAGTTAGTTACAGAGCCAACACTTACTATTTTCTAATCTTTCTTGGATTTTCTTCTCTTGCTGAATGATTTCCAATATTTTTATAAAAGTTTTAGTGTCTACTCTCTTAAAGTTTGAGATTCTTTTATTAAAAAATTTTTTTTTTTTTGATTAGATTTTGTCCATTCATAAATGCCCTGTTATGTACATTGTTTACTTAGGCGAGACCAATTTAATTTTTCATTCTGTGAGTGAACTGGCGATTAATATAGCGTCGGCCGGTTGTCATATTTAAAATAATATAATCAAAAAATAACGGTTGGTAATAATAATAATAGCTGAAGACATGTTTTTACCCATCAATTTGTCTTTCAGAGGTCATTGGTAAAGTGTTAGGTGACAAAAACATTACAATATATATTTAAAAATACTATATATAGTCTGCAAAAGAGAATGTAAATATTTTACTAAACTTTGTATTATTTTCTCAAACATAAAAAGGAAAATAATACTTTTTTTATTTGGAAATAAATACTTAAGTATTATTATTTTTTTTGTGTAGCTCGTCTTTTGATTGTGGATATTTCTTTGTCAACATCAAATTTCTGTGAGAACCTTTCACAGACATTGAATTCATTTTTTATTATGCACAATGCACTCATTGGTTTGCCAAAGGTGAAACTATTTGGATTGTTTGCCATTGGGAAATATGTTGAGGTATATGTTTTTTCTCTCTGGATTTCCTAAAATCTAACTCATTCCACCAGTATCCCACAAATTTTTTCACAGCATTTATCAGTATGGTTGCCCAGTTTTGTATACCATTATGTAAAATTAGGCATCTTTATTAGAACCATATTTTTATTCATTTTTCAAATAAATATTCCAGCCAAAACAATGTCAATATCTTTAGAATAAATTTTTAGTTTGAAATTTCCATACAAATTTCCTTGTCCACTAATAAAATCTGCATACGTTTTACCAACCCTAGGGTTTGAGTTTATATTCTGTCATATATATTGCCTGATAGTTTTTTATTGTTATATATAATAAGTTTATACAAATCTATCATGATACAGGTTTATACAAATGGATTATTTGAGTATGGATCAAAATTTTTAAACGTCCTGTATGATTTGTGTGTAAAGATTTAGCATGTTTTGTACACAGCAATGACATGTGGTAGCAGTTCAGGTCAAACAATAACTTGGACTTACCTATTTTTGGTTCGTTGATAAAATCCTATGCATAGTTATGTTTGAACGCATATATAAGATTAATTCCCTGTAAAATGGCTAAATCTGAAAAATCCTCTTAAATGATCCTAGAAAATATGAAAGAAAATATCAAAATTTTAGAGAAATGTAATTTTTCTGAGATGATCTGGGAAATTTTAATTATTTGATTAGTTGGAAAAAAAATCATCCAAATTTTTCTGCATTGAATTTTGCTTCAAAAAAATCCCCTCTTTGGGGTTAAAGCATATATTTGATGCTTCTGAAATTCTCATACGTAAGCCAAATATTTTGAATGATTGAGAACCTGCTTTGACTTTTTTTCTGTTTTTGGTCGGATTGATTTTAACAAACTTGTTTTTCTTTTCCTTAGTCAAGTTTTTAGTTATATAAAATTATTTTATGTAAATCTTGTGTATATGAAGCGTTATTTGGACTTTTTATAAGATAAATGTCGCGAGAAGCGGTGTGCAATTAATTAATTAGTTAATGTAGTATGATCTGTAATTATTTAAACTGCTCTTAAATGTTAAATTTTAGATTTCTTGATAGGAGCATACTATTCACCTGATTAATAAGTTTGAATAGAGAGTTTGAATAGGCGAAATTATTGTCTTCAAAAGGTTGATAATCATTGAAGTCTATATCTTGAAGAGGTGCTTTTTAGATATCAGCATTGTTTTGAAATTACTTCATGTGATTTTTTGTAGAAAAATCAGACTATATTATAACAAAGCATTTTGTTATCAGCATCAAATATAGTAGTCTGCTCTTTCTTTTTATAAAATTAATCTTTCCTATTAAAAAAAAAAAAGGAATATTCCAGGAATTTAGCCTGTTTTTTATTGCCAATGACTGACTCTGGAGGCTTAAAGTTTGGACACTTTAACTCACGGAATTTATTTTCAAAATTTGATTTTGATTCATTTTAGCAGAAATAAAATAAAAGTTATGAAAAAATCTGTTCTAATTCTGTTATCTTATTTTTATTTTCATTCGCTATAAAAAATTTATTATACATGTTTATTATACACAATTAAATGATTCCTTGAATCCAATTTAATAATAGTAAACAGTTTGCAGTTTGCTTCTTCTGCAGTTTATAAGCAATATGATCATACTTTCAAGAAACAGGCAGTAAATTTGAATGTCAAGTATCGGCGATGAAGTAAAACAACAACGAAATATAATAGAGACCTGAGGATAGCTAGATAGAAAAATACGTATTCTATTGCAAAGGATTAAATGTTCTTATGTTCTTTGATTAAAACCTACTAAACCCATTGAAACTTAACCTAGTGTGATAAAGCCCATGAAATGGCACATACCTGGTATGGTGCAGAGCCTCTGCTTCCTTTCCAAGAAAAAATTTGTGTACAAAAATGACTTTCTAATCTTTTCATGGCATCATGCAAAGTTTTCACAAATGTTAGTGCTTCATTTATTTCCAAAAAGTAAGAATAAATATAGATTTTGGACAAAAATTAGCATATTTGGTTCTAATCCCCAAAAGCAATATTTGTCGATAAATGACTAATACTACTAAATTTATCACTTAATGACCCTTTAGTAAAATTTAAAGGTAAAAAAAAAAAAGTCTAGCGCATCAATTATTAAGGAAAAAAGTAAATCGTAATTCCAGACTAAAGGTTATGATTTTTAGGTTTTCAGTTGACGAAAATTATTGCATGATTTAAAATCTAACGCATCAATTCCGAGAAAAAAAGGAAATGTAAAACTGATAAAAGGTTGTCTTTTTATCAATAAATGTGCGTTTTAAGCCATAATCAAATTATGTATGTCTCGTTACAAAATTATTTTCATATTATTGTATAAATTAGTGAAAATGTAAGAAATTGCTTTGGATTCATTAGAAATAGGTTGATTATTTATATTGGCCTCCCAAGCAAGTAATAAATCTTGAAAATGATTATTAAGAAGGCATGTATTATGAGCAGGTTTACAATCAATTTGAATATCTTCAGATATCCTCAGTGGGTTATCAGCTGTTATTTTAAAGGTTTCTTTAAAATTATTTTCAAGATTGTTTGACTTGTTTAGATTTGTTTCTAGATTTAATTTATATAATCAGAAACAGGTTGTAGCGATTCTTTTCAAAATAATTAGATCTTTTGCTTTTTATCATCGGTCATATTGTTAGGCAATGGAAGAGCAACAATTATCTTGTTTGAAAAAGTGGTATCTGCAACTACCGCTCCTGTAATTATGACAACTCTTTAAATGTTAATGAATTCTCTGCTAGGTCATATAACTTTGGTTCCTCTTTTGGATTAGGAAGATGTATTTGATGTACACTTATTGTACTTTCTACCCACTTTGCATATGCAGTTCCAGCCCTCGGAATTAAGAAAAACCTCAGCTGCTAAAAATTATCACAGTAGGCATAGTAGTGATAGTGATAAAAAATTTTCACAAATACTGCAGCAAGAAAATGCTGCACAAAATATTTTTTCTCCGCTGCAATTCTACTTTTCGGAAATTCCTGACTATTTCTTATTATTATATACTAGTTCTGTTTTTGGTACTTTTTTAGTTATCCAAGTGTTTATAACTTTATTCTTGTGTTGTTTGGTTATCTATGTAGCAGCCCTCTAATTTTGAAAAAAATAGTTCGGCACCAAGTTGCAGACTTCATGTGTACTAAATGAGCATTAGCTTCAAACTTGAACAGAAAAATCAATAACCATAAATGAATACTTGAATTAGCAACATTTACTGAAAGTAAATTAATGGGAAGAGCCATTTGAACAACTAAATAAATTCACAAAAAAGGTCAATAAGCCAAATAAACAAATTATAAAAAAAATATCTTATTTTTCTGCTGCTGTTCAAGAGTGTGTCTAGGAATTAAATTGCGTAATGTGTAATAAATAATTCATGGTGAATGTTATTTTTAGTTCTTTTTTTATCTAAAAAGTGTGATCAAATAGTTTTTATGTAGAAGTGTACAAATATTTAAATCACCAGGCTGGTTTACTAAGTGTGTCCCAATATATGGGAAAATAAAATATTTTTTGTGGCAATTTTTGCCGCAGATATGTGGTATGTCGACAGCATTGTGCGTGGCAATTGTCTTTTGCCATGGCTAATTCTGAGATATCTGAAGATATTTTTTTCAGTTTTGGCCCATCCTTAATCCACGCAAATGAATGAAGTTGTAGACTAACACAAACTTTAAGTTCAACATAGTATTCTGTCTTACTAAATGGACCATCCAAAACAATTCATATAAGGAACCTTTAACAAATTTCATAAAAGAATATGCTTGATCATTAGCTATACATACCTCGGCATTTTTTTTTTGGTTCAATATGTCTGCATTTACTAAAAAACCAAAACCTTTTGACAATATTTTGACAATATTCATTTAGTTATTTAAATTCAATTGCACTGAAACAAAAAGTAATCAGAAACAGAGAGAAATTCTGAGTATAATTTTAAAATCTTTTATTATAATACTTCACTGGACTTAACTAAATGTTTGACGTTGTAACCATATCTACTAGTTGTAAACAAATAAGGATGTACTAATCCTTTACAGCATTCATCAGTAAAAGAGCAGGTTGTGTCCCTACATTAGAAGTGATTTTAACATAATTCATTACTGTCATCAGTAATTTTAAGCTTGTATATATCTTGTATATAGATCTTCAACACAATATGCAGTAAAAACAGACTGCAAGAAATCCCAGGGGAAAGTATTTGAGAAATTTTTGTTTACAGTAGCCTGGAAAAACATGATGCAAGCAACTAAACTGAATGAGTACAATGAGCTAAATTATTTTTTTATATACAGTGCTCAAAATTTCATATGTACAAGGTATTCAATATGCTGGAAAAATACACAAGTGAAAGATGGAAACTCCACAGACAACATTAAGTTAAAAAATTGCAATCACTTGTCTACTTTTATGAAAATGGCTTATTGTGATTTTTGATAATTTTTAACATAGTAATTAACATAGTACCGACTTTCTATGGTAACAAGCTAAAAAGCTTTTTAAAATACCTTTACTCTGGGCAGCCAAGATTACAAGTAAATTTGTTTACCCAGTATTGTATCAACTTTTAGCTATAGCGAACTAGAATTTATTTCTAAAAGTCCTCTCCCTATAAATAGACTAATAAATATTAAAATAATTATAGTCACAAAAAACAATTACTATTATGTTTAAAACATTAAACAATATGGTAGTTGTAAAAATAGTGTTAATAAAAAAAGATGAGAATTTTGAAAAAGTTCTAATCTAGTGATTAGGATAGTGTTATAGCCGAGGATGGTGGTGGTCATGATCCACCCACAGGGTTGCTATTGAGTTTGCTTTCTCGTTTTTTTATGTTTTCCAAAAAATTAAAAATTTTCCCGTTTTATTTTCCTGATCTAAATTAAATCCATAATTGGGTGACGGTGTCTCTTTTTTTTCATTTTGGAGGCTATAAAAAATGCTATTTATTACTTTAAAGTTGCATATATATTGTGGTTAGGAAAAATTATGTTATGCTGTTTTAATTTTGGGATGGGAAATAAATGATATATTTATGATCTTTTCATAATTAATTACAATATGCATGTATAATTGAGAATGTCAATACAGGCTTATCAATGAGATTTAAGCAATCGCATGTACATGTATGTAAAATCGTATGCTGGAAGGTATTTTTGGTGTTCTATTATGTGATTAATGGCATAGTTTGAGTTTTCACGTAAGTAAGATATTGCGTGTGCCGATTTTTAATTGTGCACATCTAAAAGTGGTTATATATGTCACTTTTTTTACAAAAGTATTGTACAGTATACTGCATAGACTTAGATAGTTTCAGAACAAGCTGGGGACACTCAAATGGTGAACCCCACACCATTAATGAGCTACAATTCTAATGTTGCTTTTCTCAGTGTTAACTTTTGCTTGTCTGCCATAGCCAAAATATTTTTGATCAAATATTGCATACATTTCTCCAAGTTTCTTGAAGTTTTTTCAGTTTTAACAAGACTGGTAGTACATGAATAATCAGATTTGGTTAATTTTAAGTAAACTTAGTAGTTGCTAAGAAAAAAAGTAAATTTTAGACAAAATAAATTGTTTATTCATTTTGAAGTAACGTCAGTAAACCAGATCATACTAACACAATCGTTTTACGGACTAAAACTTTGCCATAAACTTAAACGATTTAAATAAGTATACAAATTAATAAATTCTACTAATATAGCTACATCGTTCAGTAACATAATGTTAAACAATAACAGCATGGTCAGCTAGAATATTTTTCAAAATATGTTTTCAACTTCGCAGCCATGATCATTGTATCAAACTCTTATTTTATTTTAGCGTATTTGAAAACATATAGGCCTTTAACAATGTAATACTATACTTCTCTATGTATCCGATGCCTAAAATAGTTATATTTTATAGAATATCACATTATTCAAAGTTTGCCTTCTTTTAAACCATAGATGTAAAAAATGGTATAGCTTATGTAAAATGTTTGGGTACGCGGTCCATCTCGTATACAAATTACAATAAATGTATCCTGTATATATTCATGGATAGGTTTGCAATATACTGTCAAATTACAGGTCAAGTTATTAAAGTCAGATCACTCTATTTGAGAGCGCTATTACTTTGATGTTGTACTATGGCTTTTAACCTACATAACTTATATGAGATTTCCATAATATGCAACATTTTCTCAAAATCTGGTATCGTGGCTTCAACTAACCTGAGACTCAGATACCTTTTTTTATACTCTGTGTAAAAAAATTAGCATCTGACTGGGTTCGCGACTTCCTTTGATATGCTGTTCTACAGAAAAGTTTAGATAAAAATGCGTAATAATAATAATGGGCAATACTCAGATTTTTTAAAACAAAATGCCCTATAAGTAATATTCAACTAAAGTAAAAGCATTGTTTGTCCGACGATTTTTAAGCCAATTGAGTACCAAGTTTTAAAGAAACTAAATCATCGAGAAAAAACATTTTACGGAAGCCATTTGGTTTGCAGTTTGGTTTGCAGTTTGGTTGGATATTTTGACGAAAAGTTTATATTTTTATGTTATTAAATTGTACCAAAAAATGGTACACGTAAATGCGAAAGCATACAAAAACAGAAGAAAATGAAAGAAAAATCACAAAAACTGTTTTTCTTTAATAAAGATTTATATACTTCCTTGTTTCCTGTTAATAGTTTTAAAAAATTATCTTTTTCTTTTTATGAAAGCATTATAATTAGTAAGTTTAATAAGCCTAACTAACAATGCTCATTAAGTTTAACTTTTTAAAATTTCTTTCTTAATTTTTCTTGTTTTTGAGCCTCGATTTATCTACTTTTGGTTTTGAATTATTGGAAAAACTAAACTCATCCCATGTTTTAAAACAAATGGTGCTAAAGACAAATTATATACAATCCAGTTAGATACTACTTTTTTACACAAAGTATAAAAAAAAGACATCTGAATTTCAGGGTAGGCTTCAGCCTGTATGTTTCAACATAGTGGCTTCAACCTGTATGTGGCTTCAACAGTTGTTTTTTTTTTTTTTTTTGCATTTATTAGAAGTAACTGAAGTTGATAGAGGCACTTATTCTTTCTGTGTGTGAGTTTCTTAATTGTTTGTGAAATATCAATCTAACTTTGTTAATGATTTCTTTAAATTTGACTTTTCTGTTTTTTTGTTTGGTTTCTGAAGTTTAGAAAAAAACTGTAAGCTTTAATAAAACACATTCTTTAACATAAACTTGATTAGTTTGTTTTACTGAAAAAAAAAAAAAAAAAAAAAAAATGCAATGGATAGTAGAACATTGTGCTATTTGATAAAAATTTTCCAGATTCCTTTGTATCTTTCAATTCTTCGTATTTCATTGGTATAAATAACCCTTAAGTTCAAACTTCGCTTTCGAAATTTCTAAGACAAAATTTCGAGTTGATTTTAGCAAAATGTAAGATTTGACAATTTTTGAAATTTTCTCAAAAAGAATATTCTTTAATATGTCATCTTGTTTAAATTTCATTCCTAAGTTTTTTTCTTTTATTTACTTTAAGTAATTTATAATATAATTTAATATAATAATTTAATTTGATATATTAATTTGATAATATAAATTTATAATATAAATTACTAAATAACTATGGGGTACAAATTATGCCTTGAAATATGCAAAAATAGCATCTTTTAGTTTTTCTATTTCATTTTTTGCTATCTTCTAAATTCTTGGGTTAAACCTAGAATATAATGGTAGAATTGGGATTTTCATGATTTCCTTAATCATCCATCCAACAATTATCTTATGGTTTTACTGCTGAGTTAAATTGTAGGTAAATCAGTGAATTTGTTCAGCTTTTCTAAATAAATCCTGTTTTATTGTTATTCCCACTTGTGATTTTTAAAACTCTCTGCTTTTTTTATATTGACGCTGGAAGAACCCTTCACTTAATGAAAATGAAAAATTTTGCTTCTGTTTATTCCTTTGCTTGACTTTAGGAGTGATCCTTTTGTAGGTAATTTTAGATCTACTTGTATGGCTAGAAACAGAAAATAAACCAGTACAACATGAATAGGGCAATGAAGGAGTGTGTTGACAGGCTCTGAAATAGCTGTTGGTCATCGGTCAATTACCGACACAAATACTATGTTGACCGGCTTAAACTGGCAACTGTTATGCTGACCGGCAGATTTTTCTAAACAAATTATTTATAGTAAACAAAACAGATCAAAGGAGAATTTTTGACTGGTAAATATTGTTACATATAGTAAGTAATAAATTAGTGTTGAAAGAAAAATATGATAATATTTCGTAAGAATGTTTTTTACTTGCGTTACTGTGGTTGATGATTGAAATAAATATGCGCTATAAACATAACAAGAAAGTTTTTTACTCGCATTACATGTTATGAAAGATTGCGTTATTAACATATAAGTGTTTTACTCGCTTTATGTATGTGAAAAATAGTGTGATCAACAAGAATGTGTTTTTATATGAAAAATTAAATGCAAAACAAATTAAATACTTTCATTCAAGATATTACACTATTTTGTGTCTGACTAAAGTGTGTTTTATTTATAAACAAACATTGGAATATTTTTATAAACAGCCTGCTAAAAATAGTTGTGTACATGTTGTGTACACGAGAACAATTAAAACATAATAAGTAAAAAAAAGTTAAAAGAAATGGCTTTACAAAAAATATAATTAAAGTTTAAGATTTAATTTGTTTGTCCCATATTGTTTTTTCATGATTTTGTACATAAAAACATTATATTTTATTTATGTTGTGGACCGTACTCATAAAAAAAGAAAGGTTGTAGTGAAAATTTAGCTTTACATTTAAAAAAGTTTCTAGTGAAAAAGTAGCTTCAGTGTATAACAATAGAAACTAAAGGCCTGTCGATTTTAAAAACATGTGGGGTGGGGGGTTTAGAAGACCGTTCCTTTTCATATTTTGGCTTTGCGAGGTCTAGATTTGTTTTATTATATAAGACAAAAAAATATTTAAATATCAGTTTTGTTTTATATGATATTGGTTTACAAGAAAGAGTTGATGCAATCATATAGAGATTAATTGGATGATATATGGTATGTTTTTCTAAACTTGTTTGTGTTTGTTTCCTCCAATTTTTGGCAAAAAATTGTTTAGCTAGACCTTGTCTTTTACTGTCATCTTTATTCCTTATTTATATCTGTTTTACAACTAGCTATACGTTAGCTAAATTTTGAACATATTATTTTTTACCCATCAAAATTTTGCTAATAATAATAATAATGCTAATTCTTCTCCAAAATTGTGATCAATATCAAATCCGTGGCACCTCCTCAAATCATTGGAGGTGAATCGTCATCACTCACCTCCAAATTATGTGAAACTAGCCTCAAACATGTATAAGCAATAAAAAAATTATACAAATGAATGTTGTAGCTAGCTATAACATTGAACTAGTCAATCTCTCGCCTGATGTGAAATTGAGGTGAGTAGTCAACCAATCTCTCTAATTAATGGCTAGGCCTGATTTTGTTTCAAATTCAGGATGTTATTGAATCTGGTTGTATTATGTAATTTGATCTTCAAAATTATGTATTGTTTTATTGACACCCTTGTTTATATTATATTGATCCTCTTGAATTATCTTTGTAGCTAAATTTGTACCCAACAAAATATTTGAAAGTAATTATACTTTTCCTATATTTTTTAGGGCAAAAGATGCAAATAATGGGTTCATAAAATTGGTCTGAATATGCAGTACTAGATGGTTATACCAAGCAAACAAAATGCACAACAGAAGAACACAATGATGGAAAGACAAAAACTACAGCAGCCAGATCCAAACTCGTTTTTTATATTATGTTGTATTGTTTACATAAATTAATAATAATAAAAAAAAATAACAGCTTGAGCTTTATAAATAAGATATGCAGTGTTATAACTAACTAATTATTCAACCAAATCTATCATAAAGATAGACCTATCATAAAGATAGTACTTCCAATATTTTGTCTAGTTTTTATTTTTGATTCTCTCCTGTAGTCACTTCCCCTTTCCAATTTTGTTAGTTTGAATATCTCAAATTATCTAATCTGTCTATTACATCATTTATTTATTTATAGAATAATATGTCGGCAAATTTTTATGATGACAGGCAAATAGTATCTTGACTGGAATGCCTAAAATAATTATTGCAGGGCCTGGTTGAACATAATCAAAATTTTAACAGTATTAACATATCATAGGAAGAAATGATAGAGGTGGAACAGCATATATGCTTATTAACAGGAGATAGGATAGGTCTTATAGTGTTAAAACTCACAAGGTTTAAGAAAAGACGTAACGTGAGTGATCGATAAAGAACTGAACAGAAAAATTACTGGTAAATCTGGAAAGTCATTGAATATAGGTGTAAAAACTAAAATCTGAACAAAATTACTTCAAATATTTCCTTCAAACATCACCCAGTCTGTAGTGAACTTCCATCATTTGAAAAGAAAAATATCTGAAAGGAATAATTAAAAGGGCATTTTTGTTTTTTATTGTTTTCTTTGCAAATCATTTCTTCATTTCCTTTACAGTCTCATCTCAACTTGAAATCTTTATTTTTTGTAGTGCTTAATCCCTCTTCAGAATATCAAAGCTGGATGGGCTGCAATTTCACAATCTCTATATCGATTAAAAATATTTGAACAAATGCACAGTGGAGAAGCACATGATTTTGAAGGTAATACTTTTGTGAAAATTTTTAATTTGTGTGGTTCATCCTATGAATACTCAATGGGGGATAATAACCCATTGAATAAAAACATCTCATAGTGAAATAAATATTCCTCATAAAAAATTTTGGATGTTAGGAACTCTTGGTGATTGATTAACATAGCAATCATGGTTTGTTTAGTTGTTTTGAGTGGTTTATGTAAACCACAATTTTAGTTAATAAATAGCTTAGTCGATTAACTTGATAAACTTGAATAAAAAAAGTTTTAGTCTTATAGTGATGTGAAATAAATAACTTCAATTGACAGTTGTCAAAATTGAATTATCAATTTAATTAACAATCAATTGTATCTGCTGATGTAAACTCATCTGGCAGCGCCGGAAGCTGGCTTGAGCAGCTCGTGGTACCTTGCAAAAAAACCAGGAGCCGGTCAGAACTGCTATAAAACTGCTATAAACGGCAAGTAAACAACAAATCTAAATAGCATGACTAAAAATTCTTGGTGAGTAGGACTGACAGATAAATAGATAAGTCAATTCAAAAGGTTTAATAGCATGACCCTGTAGTTTTCTAAAAAATAAACTAATTTCAATATCAGGCATTTTTAACAGTTGAAAGTAGGTGAAAATATGGCGTCTAAGAAAAGTTATCTGGTTTGTAATCATATTAGGAATAAAGACGTAAATAATTTTTTAAAATTGGATCGACAATAGGGGTTATATTAGTTTTAAATTTGATTAATAAGATTTAGAAATTTCATTCATTTTATTTAATAAAGGTAAACTTTTAAATGCTTTTAAACCTTATTTTTGTTCCAAAGTTATTTTTTTTTACATTTATTTTTTATTTTTTTTCGATATCATGCCTAAATTTAAAGATTAACCACCACGGCTCCAAATAATGTTTGTCAGACCAAAAAACTTTAATAAGTTTCAGCAAGATATTGATATTTTTTTTGTTGAAACTGTTTTTTTCCATCCAGTTTGAGTATGTGTTAAAATTTTTTCGAACCAGGAAAGTTTTTTTGCTGACGATGTTGTATATTAATAGAAAGCTCGTAAGTTTTACAAACTTATTCTAACAAAATAAATATCAATATCAATTTATATCAACACATATATTTTTTATTTTTTTATTTTTTCATGGTCAAAAACTGGAAATAATCTGTTTTGTATTTTGAAAATTAGCAAGATCATTTTTTTTTCTTTAGACTCGAGTCAATATCTGGTAAAGGTTGTTCTTTTTAAGCTTTCTTTTTTTTAGATAATCAGATAGAGAATTGTATTACCTTTAAAATTTATAATATATGTTTACTTTCGATCTTTCTTCAGCAAGATATTGATATTTTTTTTAACAATGATATTTTTATTGTTGACGTTTTTTTCGATGAATGAGTTAAATAATAAAATCCAGATGAGTAATATAAGAAGGTTATTCAGAAATTGGGTAAGCTTGTAATCACAGTTTGAGTTTAATTGGAATTGAATGTTTTGATTGTTATGGTTGTCTGGCTGAGGGGATAAGGCATTGGTATATAGATTGTAGAGCTGTGGAGTTGAAACCACCTCGGAACCAATGATTTTCTTTACCGTTAGCTAAAATGTGAGCTCTAAGTACACCAGAACCAAACCTGTGGGCCATTTTGTAATAAATTGGTTTGAAAACTATTTGTTGGCCTCACTTTAAAAATACAAATACATTGGAAATAAGTTTTTATTTTACTTTTGAATCCATAAGCAATATGATTCTTGCTGCTAATGATTTAAAATGAGTATATAATGCAGATTTTCTCACTTTCAGCATTATTTAGGCAACTGGATGATGCAGTAGATATAAACATACTTTGAACAATATTTAAAAATAACCTAAAACCTGATATCTAATTTTTCAGAATAACCAAAACCTTTCATTAAAGTTTGGTCACTTGCAAATTAATCCAGGAAAAAACTAAGTTGAATCCGATGTGTTCCTCCATCCTTGTATGTGTCCATTTGTCACATAGCTTTTAAGGTCGCAATGTATAACATGCAATATTTTATGAAATTGATATCTGCTCAGCCAACATAAATATGTATAAACAATATATGATATGAAAAAGTAAAACTACTCCAAATACCCCCAAATATCCCGAAATACTTCTAACACCTACAAATCTAGACTAGATGAGAAAGAAGAATCTCAAAAACGAGTATTCAATGATATATTGCCCATGCCAAGACCTAAATTTTTTTCAGACTGTTCAGAAAACCACAGATAACAAAGATAAGCATGACCAACGACCTAAAATCTGAATTGTACTATCTGAAATGCCCACTGATGCTGCAGCTGAGGCACCACCAATACGAAAAGAATAAGTATTCAAACTCATGTCTCTAAAATGACTTTAAGAGTGCAACAATGTCAAATAAACATAAGACCGACCAAATTCGGGCAGATATATAAGTAACTAAATAAAGCCTGAACTGAACGGAATCTATTACAAGTAGCGCTCACTGATACCCCAATCCGGATCTGTTTTTCATGACTTAACTGAATATGAACCAAATTTAAATAACGAGAAATGGTTATATCGTGAACACATAAAGTTTCGTCCACTGCGTATTTAAAATTTTTAGGTGATGTAAATTCAGAAGACCTTAGTAAGCCAAAAAAAAAGATAACTTGAGAGCTTGTTTGAACATTATGAAGTAATTGATAAGTAAAAATAATTTAAATTACTATCCAAAAACTCAAAAAGCCTATCAAATTGATTTGATTGGAACTCTTGCTGGTCTAGTATGCACCTGAAATTGTGATTTATGAATCCCACATAATAAATAATAGAGTGTATGAATGTCTTCCAAATAAATGTAAGAGCCTGATTATCTGTATATAACAAAACCTGTCTATTAGCCCACGTTTCACCCCATGTAATAAATACTGCAGTTAATACAGCAAATAATTCTAAAAAGTTGACGTGGCAACTGTTATCATGTCAAGGTACAGGCAACCAAGCATTATCATAACGAACACCTAAACCAAACATTGTTGTATCAGTAAATAACTTTAAATGTGTAAGATGCAGTAATATCCTGTTGAAAAAAAGAAATACCATTCCACGACGGTAAAAATTTTAACCACCAATTAATATTAGCTCTTACATCATAATTTAAACAAATGTGGTGATTTAAAGGCGTATTTGTTGTTGACAAATAAATTAAACATCTTAACAATGTGCCTTAACGACCTTAGCCACAAATGATTTTTTATTAATTAAAGACAATAATTCTCTTTTAGCACATTTCTTTTTCAGACCAAAAATTCAATACTTATAGTATATCATGAATCTTATCAGGTGCTAAACAAACCCCAAAATCGTCAAAGGCATCATCGAAAAAAGAATATATAACAGAAAACTCCACTTTAGAAATTCCATCATTGACTGAAGAACCACTCGGGGATGAAAGATCTAAAATAATCTGAAACTTAACATCTCTGAAAAGTGCTACCACGAATTATATTCAGCGTAGCCTGAAATCTATTTGCATAATGCCCAAACTTCTTACAGAAAAAACAAAAAAATATTAGAACCAGAAATTGGCATGTCAGTGTAAGTACTACAAGTACGAAGATGTAAATTAAATAAATGATTATCAATCTGGTCCCAGCGAACATCCGTTGTTCACAACAGATAACCTAAACATACGATCGTAAGTATACCACTGAAAGAAAGAGTATTGAGATGCAAAACGTGGCTTTCACTTGATATTATAATATCTGTGATATAAAATATAGATGGAAATATACCATTGCTTGTAGATATACGTTCCAAGCTAATTACCTTGTGATAAAACCCTTAGTTTTTCACATAGACGAATTGTTATTAGGAGTTAAAGACACTGCGGAACCCTCTCCATGCGGCTCACCAACTTTTGAGGTATACTCCTCACACGAATAACTAGAAGCAGACAAAGTATCAAAAGAAACAGACTCTTGTTTTTTTTATTTTAAGTATAACAGCTGAAGGAATAGGCAGGAGGCGACTGCCCAAACTCACATTTGTAGAAGAAAAATTGATATTCAAGGGATGCACACTGGGACCAAATAATGAATCACTTAGAAACTCACCTGACTGAGAAAAATTTACCGATTGCAACACACTAGCTTATTAATATTAACACGTGAACCTTAACTCTTTAGACATTGCACGCCAATCTTCTAAAGATTTTGTTAACTTATCTTTTCTAGTCTTCTGCTTACCAGATTTTTTGTCGCACCCCACTCAAAAATGAACAAATACGAATTAAGATTGAGATAACATATACTTTACGTTCATAAAATGCCATAATTAAAAATTTTAAATCACCATAGCAACAAATTTCTCATAAAGTTAATAAATGATCCCACCATATAGTTACTGGACTTCAATGAAAAAGGGAAATAAAAATTAAGCACACTTTAATAGTCACCACAGTGGAACAATTTAGTATACCAAGTAAGGAAAGAATAGTTACCTAACCATATGATAGATATGTAATGATTTTACTTTATGCCGCTGCAATGTAACCCCCTCTAACATAAGCTGTGCGTAGTATGAAATCGTACAATAAGTAACAATCTTTGGCTTGTTATTAATTTGACTAAAGACGATATCTTTACAAGTATTTTTTCTAAAATCAGTCCATGTACCAAAAATTATATTTTTAATAATATCTTAACCAATATTTTTGTTTTTAAATCTGATTTTCTAAAGCTTTATGATATCATCAGCAAATCTATTTTAGCTAAAAAAAAACTATAGTTCTGGTTCTTATGTAATTTCTCTAATAAATATAAATATAATCATGACATGCGTTTTATCTCTTAATTATAATAAATATATAATTTTTTGAAGTAGTTCCTAGGAAGTATTATCAATGACCATTTTAGAAATCTTCTAAAATTTATTATTGATGTCATAGATGGCTCCCTTATTTAATAAAAGGGATCAAGCATTATGCAATGCAAATGTATCATCATAGGGAGTTCTAAAACTTTTTGTAAGGTATGGTGAAATATTTTTTGAATAATAAACATTTTTAGTAAAAAATTTATAAACTTAAACGCTCTGTTTTAATGTAGTAAATTCCTATTATTTTTTTGTGTGCTATTTTGGATAACTGGTATTTTATAGAAAACAATAGTAGAAAAATGAAATCTCCTTGGATACTCTATACATTGACACATGAGGGTGGTATGCTTTTTTCTGATATGCCCACAGGTAGTCACACTCAAGCTGATTTCTTACAGTCAGGCATAAAAAGTAGGCAAAATTTTAAATAGACCTTGATACTATTAAGGATTGAGTATTTTATTGGAAAATATCATTTAACCCTGATCCATGCAAATAAACCATGGAGGCAGTTTTTTTCCCATAAAAGAAGCGCGTTCAAATATTCTTTAACATTAATCATGTCACAGTTAAATCTTTTTAAAAGGTGTCTTCTTGTATTCAATTCCCAAAATTCTCTAGCACAATAGCAAAGCTCAATAACATACATTTACTTATCATATATCTTCCAAGAATTATCTTTTTCATGATTTTATTTATTTATTTTTTTTTTTTATAAAGATATAGGCATATGGTATGTGAATATGGGAGGAGTAATGATTTTTTTTCTTTTTATTGAAGAAACAAAGGTATAAGCTAAAAAATGAGCCCTCACTGAACTTCTACACTTTAATATAACAGTTTTTTTGGCCAATCTATAGCTTATACATTAGAGTTTCGTCGTTGGCGCACAAATCGTTAAGTTTTTTTTATTTTTTATTATTTTTTTTTTTTTTTATTAATTATTCTTTTAGATCTTCTTTCCTCAATAATTTTGGAATCATTTGGACAGTTTAGAAAAACTCAACCTTTCAAGGTATGTATATTGGTGAATTTCTATGCATATGTGTGATAATTTGGTCTAACCGTAAAACTCAAATGTTTCTGGGAATAATTTTTATTTATCATTTAAATTATGTAAGTTTAACTTTTTTAACCCTTGGTGAAGACTACAGGATCTTAGGAAATCACATTTATTCATAATTCAGGTAATTTGTCAGAATATACATCTACTTGCTTTTTTTCAAAGCGTTTATTATTTTTATTTATTTTTTAAATTATGCATAAAAGGAATAACATTGTTATTTCGAAAGAATTTCTTTTTTTTTTTCCACTGCTAGGCTTTAATATGCATCACTTCATTTAAAATCGTTAATTTTAATGATTTTTCAAAGTCTGTTAAACTTGGATTGCTATGCTTAGCAGTTCGAGGATAACAAAAGTATTCTTATGCTGCTCACCATTGCGGAAAGTCATTATTCAAAGTTTTTATTTATCAGTGTCGCTAAAATTATTTATTATTCAAGATAAAAAAATTGGGATTTCAGTCAGATATTTTTTGTTATATTAGGTTATAAGTGCCCTAAGTTGACCAGAGCATCGAGAATGAATTATTGTTTCTTTTAATTTCCACATTTTTTTATCATAAAAATTTCATACACCAACTTCTACGGTAGAATGAAAATGGCGTGTAACCCTTGGAATGAAGAACATTGAATTTGCTTAAATGCGAAAATTTTTAACCTTTTTAGTGGGCTAAGAAGTTGAGATTTTAAGGTAATCTAGGCATTTCAACAACATTGGTTGAAAAAAATACCAAACAAATTAATTTTTTTCTTAGGAATCTCATGTTTGAATTATATTTTTACTGTCATTTTTTCTAAAGCATTCTTAAAAAAAATTTTTTACTTATGAGCTTGTTTTCAATCGTTTTGTTATCTTTTTTGGTGTGGTTTTTTATTTCTGTTTTGTTGGTCTCAATTCTTTTATAGATTTGTTAGTTATTATACTATTCTTTGGTATACATCAAAAGTTGTGTAATTATTTAGAGGAAGGCTGCCAAGTTTGGTGTCCTGTCGTTGTACCGAATGTTTCAAAAATATTCCTTCATATACAAAACTTAATGTACTGAAAAACAGAGGAAAAACTCCTTCATAAAAAATATTTCTGGGTGCCATTGTTAAATTTGTGATTTTTTTAGCTTGAATTTTATCAGTTATTCATGGTTTTTTGTAACATCAGATATGGATATTGTTTTAATACTCATCAGAATCATGAAACAAATTATTATTTGGAAACTTCTGTTTTTGTCATGCTTCTTTTACCTGAAGGAAAAAATTTCCTATTTTTGTATTTTTTTTTTAATTGTTTCTTTTTCTTTACAGGCTGGAAACAATATGCTGCCAAGCTTGGATATTTGTGTAATAACTAATCAACAACATTACCACGTCGAAAAGCAAGTTGCGAGAATTGTTAAACAATGTGATGTTAATCTTATCAAGGTATAATCTCTAATCTAAATTTTATGTACTTCAGGCTTTTGAAGATAAACCAATATTTAAAAGTGGGTTCTTTACTGGATTCCAATTGTTAAAAAACGTTTTCAAGTCTATCAGAGTTTTATTAAAAGATTTTTGAATTTTTATTCTTTTGTTAAGTGAGAAAAATATTGTTAGGAAAAGTGTTTTGCATAAACACTCAGCAACTGTAAAATTTGATTTTTTCCTTGCGTAGCTTGATCTAGCTTTCCATATACACGCACACACGCACGCACGAACACATTGGTGCTGAATGAATTGATAAAAAAAGGAAGATCAGGTCTATCACCTTCACTTTTTTTCTTTGCAGCTGAAAACTTCTTACTTTTTTAGCAGTCTTTTGGAGTCACTTACGTTTTTTAACAAAAGTGAAAGTGGCAAAGTAATAATTTATTTAATCATGTTTGGATTAATTTCCTTGAGGTGTTTATCATATTTAGATATGATGTTGTCTTAATATTGTGCAGTAATCTTTATTTGAATGAAAAAGGAAGATGCAGGCCCATTTTCAAAGTTTTGTATTCTCTTTAGAAAGTTCAAATAGTTCATCTATCCAACGCTGATATTCAAGTTTTAAGTCAAGAAAGTTCAGGTTAAAATTACTATAGTGTTTAATTAGTTATTATTCCTGGTAAGAATTTTCTCCTAATCCATTAATTTTTTAATTTTCTTTACTCTTTACTTTACATTTTATCCATTATTTTCTTACTACTTTTTTTTTCTATAAGCATGTATCATTTTTAAATCAGACTGGGATATGCTTATGTAAGATGAAAATACAAACAGGCTTAGCTTATGCTTAAATTATCCTTAGTATCGAGAGTATAAAAGAATCTTTTTAAGCCTAACTAAATAGAAACCTAAGATACAAGGAGTTGTTTCCCCACATTTGTATTTAATTATATATAATGCCTTTAAAATTTAACATGTTAGACAGAAAATTGTTTAAAATTTATGAAAAAATACTCTACTTCACAGAATAAATAGCCTAAGTTTAGCTCATTGAAAATGGCAGGGGAAATAAAAGGCCACTTCTTACCCATATGAATAAAAAAATCCTCATTTTAAAAGATTTATTGGCAGAGTGAGCTATATGCTAAGTATTTACTTAGTTTTCATAAGAAGCTGAGCCTCTTCATGCTTAAAAGCTTGTATATGTAAAAAGAAAAAAAAAAAAGAAAGAAAGAAACGCAATGTGCTGAAAAGACATTCAGGCTCTACAGAATTTCTATAAATTCACAATGTTGTGTCATATTTCTTCTGCAAATATTACAACCATCTGATAATAATCTCTTGATCATTAGTTATTAAACTAACTCATATAAATCCACTTGATCTATTAATTGGCTAAACTAGCAGCCTATTTGTTTAAGTGTAATAGTTAGAAAATTATTTTTGGCTATCTCTCTTATAGAAAAAAACATCTTCAAATTGAGTCAGCCTTTTGTGAGTTTTGCTAATCAAACCTGGTTTCCCACAAGGATCTTTTTTAAACCTCATTTTTTTGACCTATTCAGAAATGCTTATGTTTATCAATGAATCAAAAGTCTTTAATTTTGCAGATCATAATAGGGGATATCTGTCAGTTTGTCTTCTGGCATTTTGTCTTCTTATAATTTTGTCTTCTGATCATATTGTCTTTCGACACTTTGTCTTCCTTTTATTATATCTTTCATTTATTATATCTTTCAATCATTTTGTCTTCCGATTGTTTGTCTTATGACACTTGTGTTCTAATGACATTGACTTGAATGTTTTTCTACTGACAGTTTGTTTACTAACTATTGGCCTTATGACTTTTCGTCTCCTATTCATTTTATTTTCTAACAGTTTATCTTCTTATCATTCCATCAGATTTCGTCATTAAAACAAAGATCTGCAGCACTTTTTTTGTAAGAACCTATTAAATAAGGTTTTCACCTCGGTAAAAATGAGATGAGAAGGGTGTCTCACATTAATCCTATAGTTACTCTAAAATTCCTTCTAATCATAGTGTGGATGCAAAATTTTATCCACGCCAAAATTAATCCACTTAAGGTATGTTACAGGTAACTAGTTAAAACACAAAAATAGAGAACAAAAGAAATGTGGAACTAAATACAATTTAACCGCAAAAGATTATCATGTCGTTAGTGCTGAAAGTTTTTGAAGAGGTGAATAACACAACAGGAAGTTTTTTAAAATAATATCAATTTTTAAGAAACATGTTGGTTATATTCTGAAAAAAAATTTAATACATTTGATTAGTATATCCAATCATATTCGGACAATGAGAGATTTCGTGGATGAGGCAATATATGAATTCGAAGTTTCCAGAATATTTAGTTTTAAATTTCTCTGCAAAGTACTAAATATTCGTGATTTTCGATAAAAAAATCATTATTATGAAGCTATAATATTGAAATAGCAAGCTGTTAAGGAGGTGTTATACTCATGTTATGTCGGTTGTTACTGACAGATTACATGGATTTCTAAGGAACCTATTACCTAGACATCTCTGTACTTTTTTCATTTTTAAATCTATTTAAAGAATAATTATTGATTTCCTAAATTGTACGTTCAAAAAACAAAAGAAATAATTTGACTGGCTTACAATAACATCGCAAAAGTGGTATGACGTTAATGCTAAAGAAATCATTTCTAGACCTGCATATAACTGTGCCTTGCATGGACATAAGGACAATAAACAAAGAGCTAACCAATTGTGGCTTAAGAAGCCGCTGTTAGTCATTCTTTCATTACATCCAAACCAGTAGTAAATTGAGACATTTGGTGGGTTTTTTATTATTTTTTAAAAAAATGGATTAAAGATAATTAGATATTATTTTATCAAACTTTACTAAACAGCTACACTATACTTAGGCAAGATAAATTCACTTTCTAATGGGTGGAGTATAATTTTTTAAAAACCCAGAGCTTTTGGTTAATATTTGACATGGTAATTATATACAGTTCACTAACAGCTGTACAAAAATATTTTGTTTCAAAGTGAAAGTGAAAGTCAATGTGCAAATTATAATAAAATTTTTTACAATCAAGAAAAAGTATTGTTGAGAAAATCGTTACTCGTCATTTTAAAATATTCTTTAAAGTATTTCTTGTGTTCATTTTTAAAATTGATGTTATATATTTTTATAATTGATGTTATGTATGTAGATCATCCTTAACCCTTTAACAGTCCACAATTTTTTGAGCTGTGGGTGCTTAATGTTCAAAAAATTTTGTGGTGGTGGGTCTT
>JAUZNK010004085.1:0-10588 GCA_035046665.1 Euphysa ruthae | reverse complement strand
TATATTGCAATAAATTTTATATATATATATATATATATATATATATATCTTCTAATATCACTTAACACGATCAACATATGCTGATCAAAACATCGCAATATTGCACTGAAATATAAATTATTTTCAAGCAAAACTTTAGAATTGTAAATAACTTCTAAATTTATAATTATAAACACAGTCAGCAAAAAAAGACAAAATTCATTGAATTTCAGTTTTGTGTGCGACACATACCACAGAACATGACATTTTATATATTTATATATTTTATTCATATTTATATGTATCATACGATCTACTACCCCTTACAAAATTCAGGTAAAATAAAATCTGAGTTAAAAGCAGATGCAGAAGTACTAAACTTCACTTATTATACCTTGCCAAAAATTCATGGAACATGCTTTGTCAGCCATCGCCAAAGGGGTTTTTAAAAACTTCTCCACAACTGGCCTGTACAGATTACACGTTTTGAAAATTTGATTCCAGATTGGCGTGGCTGTCATGAAGAAACTTGAGTGATAGTTTGTGGATTGCTGAAGCAAATTAAATCATTTCCAGTTTTATGCAATTTAGCCTCGTATCTATATGTTTTGTAAAACGTAAGTCTATTGTATCTCACTTTTGAAATCAAACTACTCATGCGCTGTGACATACAACCAGCAGTAACAAGGACCATTGGAAAACTTGAAAATCTGCGCAAAGAAGAGTTGGAAACTATGATCATAAGTTCTTTAATGAAATTCAAGATAAAATATGAAGATGGCTTAGTTATTGTTTGTACTACATACCCAAAGGCTGATCATGAAAAAAAAGAGTCGCGAGTTCATTGAAATTAAACTAGAAAACATGGCTCATGTTTTAAATGATACCCTTCAAATTGCTTTAAATTTAGGATGAGAGAATATTTATCACCTTATACCTTTGGTCGAAGAAACATTTATGATTTACTTTCCAGGAAAGTGATGTTTTCCCCAATACAAGATGGATTAATCCTGAGTATTGGGATGACGACGTATCATCTAATGGCACAGACACCGTTAAACCACTATTAATGGCGTTTCAAAGTCCTCCAATTTCAGCCGGACATGAATTTAAAAAGTCATCAAAGAAATGAGAGATTTACAAAGAAAAATTGAATTATATTACCCAAATGTTTGATCTGTCGAATTATAGAAAAAGTTTTTCCTGTGTAAGAAGAAAGAATATTTTAATAAATTGAAACTGGTGGAGCGCTTAATGTCTGCCATTCTCAAATAGTCATGTAGAAAGATCTTTCAGTATTCTAACTATGATACTTTCAGATAGAAGACTGAGCATGACACACAGAACTATGGAAGACAGTTTATGGACAGATGCAGAGAGTGTCAAGTTTAGATACCGCCATCAAATCTTATTAAAAACAGTATTTGTTTATCCAATCTTGTTATATTGTATATTGTCATCACGTTTTTAGAATCAGATCATCAAAATGATCTCTTTGATATACAAAATATTTGAACCTATATAGCAACACTGATGCTTTGTGATAAAAAAAACATAAATATTTAATTGATTCCCCCATTTTTAGTAACAAAACATTATTTACAATGTTAAAATTTTACTAAGTCTTATAAGAGGATGCACGCCTGTAATATGAATTTTGAAATTCTCAAAAAATACAATTACATTTTATGAAAATACTTTTAAAAAGAATACTGCAATTTCTAGATTGATAAAAAATCAAAGCAGTTTTTTCACTTAGTAAAAACGCTAGAACAAAGTTATATTTGAATCTTATATATTATGCCCCTCCTATTTAAGTTTATATATTTTAGTATAATTGTTACATGAAAACATTCCATAAAAGATTAACTTATATAAACACCAGTACAAAAAAGAAAGAAGGTGTGTTTTTTTACATGATAAAATAACAGCATTTAACTCTATCAAATAATTATTTATTATAACACCCTAAAAGCTTAAGGATTAAATGGTTTGAGTTTAACTTGTAATTACATACATTTAATTTGTATCCAAGGTAACGAACCACAAATATAAAATAATCTGCAGATTAAAAAACAATGCATTTATATTAAATGAAATAAATAAAGTATTCATTGAAATAATTAATTCTACAAAAGACACTACAAATAAAAAGTGCGTGGATGCTTTATCAATGAATTTATAATCAAGTAGTTGAAATCATGTATAGTTGTATCAATTCATTTGTTTTAAAAAAAAAAGAAAACGAAGGTTAACTTTAAGCTAAGCTGGGCAAAGAAAAACCTTTACCAATATAAATAAAGATGGTTTCCGTTATAGTGTTAGTGTTAAAAGCTAAAAAAGAAAGTAAACAAACTCAAAAAGTAAAAACAGTATATTAAAACTTGAAAAAAATCTGACTTGCTATTTCAATCAATGCTGTAATTCTTGATTTGCTAATATCTTAAAGCGATTCACTAATAGCGAATCGCGATTCACTATAAGAACCCTGAAAAAAATAACGCTTTGCTAACAACAATCGATTGTTGGGTGTCATGAAACAATGATAACATTAAACAACGCTTAGTACATTCATTTCTCCGCCTGAAATCTAATACAAAAAATAACAAAAACATACACAGGGCGTATAACTGTAAACCTGATCTACGCTACTGGCACTACGCTACTTTAAAATAAGGCGTACAGTCTCGTAAGCCAGGCATAATTTTTACAACAAGGCCTAATGGGTAAACATAAATATTTTTTCGCAAATATACATCTTCATAACAAAAATGGATACTAGTAAAGGCAACAAAGAAAGGCTGAAAAAGTTTAATACGTGGGAGAAGGGTGTTGTAATTGGCCACAAAACAGAGATTGACTGATGTTGGTAATACATATGCAAATTTTATGTGGTGTTTAATTTGTGCAAAATGTCTCAATTGGTGAAACACATAAAAGAGCACTAAAACTTCAGAGTTGAACAGCTCCAGGAAATCCATTACATGTTGCTGTCAACAATGGGTACAAATTTATTTCTCTTTAAACATTCTCTTTGTAAAAGAATGCTAATGATTGACAAGTTTTAAATCATAAATATCAAAACAAAAATTGTCATTGGTTTAAAGTAATGAAACAATAGCGAAGAAATAAAATAGTTTTATTGTCTAAAATTAAATTACTCATTCACTGTATCTTTAGATAGTTAATGCTAGTTACAATAACCCCAGTAACTGTGATTCTTAATAATGAAAAAAAATTAAAAAAAAGTCTATTCTCTTATAATAAATAATCATCTTATTTAGAAAGATATAAACTTCCCGCCATAAATACTTATATTTCAGTTGATCTTTTAAGTAGGTTTTAAACACTGCAAGTATATAAACATATGTGAATATCATCGGATAATTAATTAACTCTCGTCCGCAGGTTTATTTTAAATTCCATTGTAGTTCTATCATTTATCTTTCCATGGCTGATTCTTTTATTTAAAATTACTGCACATTTCTCAGAAGTATAGTTTGTTTACACAGTGCAGAAGAATTAGATTTCAAACCCATGATGAATTAAAGACCAATAAAAAATACTATTTTGTTTTAAACAAGCTAAAATATGCATACATATCAAAATGATGAAAAAAAAAACAAAAATATATAAAAATTTGTTTTCAGTTTGGGCTTACGTTTTCCATTGCTATATTAAATACAATTACTAAGCAACCTCAACATTCGTTTTTACACCCTTGTATTGCCAGCTGATATTAAGTTATGATAACAGTTGGTTGATATTTTTGCTGAATGTTATGAGTATGCAGTTAACCTAACAGCTGATGTTTGAATTATCTGAAAAATATGTGTACTTATTATTCTACTTTTAATTCAATCGTTTTTTGAGAAATTATTTGTTACTTTCAATCCGTTGGTTGGCAGAAATTTTGTTTTGATGAAAATATTGGTTGGTTAAAAAATTGTTTTGTACTACAAGAACTCTCTCATTCTCTCTCATATTGTATATTGTGTTAACATATTTCTTAACTTGAAAAAAAAACAGTTTTAAAGAACTAACAAGAAATTCAGATTTTTTAAGAGGTTAAATTTGTCAAGTAGATGTTTTAATTTCAGACACGAAAAGGTTAAAAGCAGTTTGCTTTTATATTAAACAACCATCTGTGCCTAAAGATCCACGACATTAACAAACAAAAGCTTGAAAAAATGCATAGCACAATGAAAACAGAAAGTCATTTTATTTTTGCCTAACTACTCTTAAAAGCAGAAAAAATAAAAATAGTTGAAAACACAGAGATATGAGATAGCCATTTTTTTTGCTTGATCCAATAAGGTAATCAAATGGCTTACCTGCCAATGTGGCGATGCTGATGCAATTAAATCAGCAATCCCACGTATTATACAGCCTTCCATTAATAATTGATTTTTAATTTCGTTTGCATATACTGTGAAGCCATTTGGTTTATTTCTCTTTTGACTCATCTCACTAAATTGAAATTTTTGTTTTATTTAAAAATAAGTCAATATCTTTTATTTTTATACCTCACGCTTGATATATCATACATTCCTGTAAAAAACCCTATATTTGCTGAAGACTAATTTTAGTCATTTAGTGATTTTTTATAAAATAGAGAGTTAGTTCTACATTACAACAGAAAACTGCAATAATTATCATGGAAAAAAAAAAAAAAATTTCACAGTTAAGACGTTTTTTAACAAATAAGCTATAGCTTGAAACAATGATCACCAAAAACCCATAAGTTTTATAAAAACATGATAATATCAAGTTTTTAGTAGAAAATTTAAGAGCGGATATATATATATATATGAGCCATACCATCGATTATTTTAACACCTATTAACCAGTTTGGGATCCCAAACAAATCGCTGAAATGTTAAAATTATTATTATGTTTTCACAAGATATTTATTGGGTTTACTAAAAAAATAGCATTTTCAGGTTACTAAACTTTCTATCTAAAGCTAGTAATAACAGAATTTGCCACAATATCAGGGTAAATTAATGATTTTATTAGTTACTTACCAATGACAAAAATATATAAAAGTTCTAATATTTCTATGTTTTTTTAGAAAACAAATGCAAAATGTTTCCTTGAAGAAAACCCAGTTTAATATATCCATTTTATTTCAGATATTTACAAATATTTGCAAGTGTTCTGAAAAGTAAAGAATCAGCATCTGGAAATATGCCATACATGGCATTGTAATACAAACAAACAAACTAATAAATATAATACTATAATTTTGGGTTAAAAACTTTTCAACAAAATGAAGTTTACTGAATTAAGAAATGGGCAAGCTTAAGCTTATACAACTAGTTCTTCATTTTTAAACTCTTGTAGTATTTTTCTATACTGAAACATGCAAATTCTCACAAATTTCCTTTGAGTAATGCAAATGACTGAAAACCTGAACAGACGCAAAAATGCAATGAAGGATTGTTAACAAAAGATTTGGATGAAATCTGGCATTATGGTATTTCATAATCTCATAATTTTTGAAACGTATCAGAGTGTCTGATTTTATTTTTCCTCTAAAAATAATATAATATTTTTCTAAGAAATAATTTCTAATAAAATATAAAGAATAATGTCATTTTTCAACAAAATTTGACATTTCAAAGAAAAATGAGAATTTTAGGCGAGACCACGTTATGGAAAATCGTTCCCACAGGAACGATAGAATCCGAATTAGACTGTGGTAGAAAATCAAGTTAATACTTATAGCCTGTTAGCTATAGAAACGTTACTGATAGATATACCAAGCTATTTCAGTTCCGCAGCTCATCTCGGCAACTTTAAAAAAAAAAAAAAAACATTAAAAAATTCAACGTTCGATATATATTTTCCATATTTGCATAGGTTGGATAAAACGCAGAAGGTGAATTCCTATTTTGACATAACATGATTTTTTTTAAGTATTCATACAGTTTACAGTTAAACTTTTTAAATTTACCTGCTCTAGCAGGAAAAGTAAATAAAATTATTTAAGATCATATCATTAGAAAGTAACAGATTAATAACTGTAATAGAAGAAAATTGGCAAACAGCATTAGTTTAGTTACATGAGTTATGGCTTGAAGTAAATTTTGTTTATGTAACTTTTATCAAAACTAAGTAAGTATGATGTTTATGCTTGAAATCAGTTAAAATAAAAAATTAAAACTGCAAGCTAAACATTAAAGAAACATTCAGATATGTTTATGTACTTAAAATTGCAAAGAGGACTAAAAATAACCACATCCACGATATTTTAAAATTTCATCTCAATTAATTTTAAACACCATAACCTTCACAAAAAATGGTTAAAAACAAAATAAAACTTCAAGCGTTAAACATGTACAAGCAAAAATGTGAACCACTATTAAGAGATAGTAATAAGATACAAAAAAAGAACGCATTTTTTAATCATGGGAGCAAAAATAATAACAGAAAGATATATCATTAAATGTTTTAGGAGCAATCACATTTGACAAGCCGACCTATGCTCATAAAAACCATGCATATAGTGAGTGGTCTGACGAGTGTAATAGAAAATATCAGTTTGATTTGTTAAGCTGAATAGGATCTAACTTCTATTTAAAATAGAAAAGACAATTTAAACTAGCGTATAATTTTACAAAACACATGCAAATTTGCCTTCAAAAGATAAAACTAAAGAAATTAACATTGACTAAAGACGTTTTAAATCTCACTCATTTTGAGCTTGGGCCAATGAACAAAACGTCTTAACAGGTGGTATGAATAAAAATAATCTCAGTGAGATCTCCATGTAAAATTAAGAAATCATCTTAAGATGTTCCGAAAAGAAGAAATAACTTTCAAACCTGAATTTAGCCAAAACAAGGTCCCTGAAAAAAATATTTTTACAGGTGATAATTTAACTGTAAAAATACACTAATGTATTTGATGTATAATTTGAAAACAAACTATAGATTGATTTAAAAAATATACTAATACGTTGTTTTAGATAGGTTGTTACAGAATCATCCCCACTAACATCATGCAAAAAATAAAAATAAGTCCTTAGAGCCGATTTTTGCTGGATTTTTAAATTTGTTCAAAATTTTTGTATGATAATTTCATACCATAAAAGGAACGCAGTAGTGGTGCTACTGAGGACTTGTTTGCCCATGGGTATGCCCTCACGATTTAAAATGGTAAAAAAAAAAAGACTGGATATTTTTAAAGATCAGCTCTAAAAATTTTTGATTGTTCGCATTATGTTAGTAGAGATGATTTTCTAACATCCTATACAGATTGCTTGTCAAGAAAAATTCTTGTTACAAATTTATGCCCAAAAAAAAAACTCTCAACCAAAAAAGCTGTCAACCAATGCTCAAAAAAGTGATAACTTCAGAACAGTTTGACCATTTGTAACAATTTTTTACATGATGATTTCACACCATAAAATGAACGCAGCAGTGGTGTTACTGAGGACTGGTTTGCCCATCGGTATGCTTAAATGGCTCAAAACAGCCAAAACACAAAACTTTTGAATATAAAAAAAAAAAAAAAATTGGCTCTAAATTACGTTAATGTGAATGGTTCTTTAACATCTTCCCAAATGGAGTGTCTGGAAAAATTCTCAATCACAAATTATAGCCCAAAATGCTCTAAACCAAGCAGAAAATTCAATCTTCCAAACAGCTTGACCCTTTGACTTTTGTCTGTTGATTTAATCCCTTAAAAAAACTGAGTTTTTATTATAAAGAACGATTGCTTAAGATTTTATTATTTTTTTAGGAATAAAATCAAATATCTTTCACAATCTCCACATTGGTATCTAGTATCCTTTCTAATATTAGAAAAAAAAAAAAAAAAAGCTTTTAGAAAATTTTCTTTCCAAACTAATGATGACCCAGACAATATTTTTTATAACAGTCTTCAAGTTTTGCCTCTTAACAACCAGGTACTCTTTCAAAATATCATGTTAGTATATGACTCATTGAGTAAAACCTGGTGTATTCCAAAGCTTCAATACTAAGTGATGAAATCCATAATTTTCTAACAAAAGCTGCAACTTTCCACCGGCTCACAGTTCCTGGAACCTTTACTACATCTTTTAAAAAAAAACTAATGATGAGCCAGTTAATATTCTTTTTTAACAATCTTCATGTTCTGCCTCTTGATAACCAGGTACTCTTTCAAAATATCATGTTTTTATATGACTTATTGAGTAAAAAAATCCAGTTGTATTCCATAGCTTCTTTACTAAAAGTGAGGACATCTTTTGGATCTGATTATGTCTTCCATAGATCAATTGTTGACTGGAACAAGTTTAGTATAAAAACTACAATACACTACACCACTAGACCTTGTGAGACCTAAATTTGAAAGCTTTGTTAAAAAAACTTTAATAGCTAAACTTTTAATATAAAGTGTTTCTATTCTTTTTTTTTCCTTTCTTTAATTACTGTATAACTGTAAATTCCTTTCTGCATTTTTAATATTCCTTGTGGCTCACATCGAAACTTGATAAGTCGAGATATCGCATCATCTCTCTGTGGAAATCAATGTACCAACCCTCTCTCATTTTATATTATTTTCTGTTTTGTTTTAATTAATATTGTTGGTAATTTTTAATTTTCTTCTTATTAAAGATTTCATTATACTGTTTTTTAGGGTTTTGGCTCTGCTACAAGGGTTTTTCCCTTCTTGAGTTTTCTTTCCCTAATATTTACTCTAATGTATGATAACCTCTAGTATTTAAGGATGATATCTAATCAATATATTTATTTTATATAGTGTTTTTGAAGAATGTACATTATTTATGGGAACTATGAAAAAGTTGTTATTAAAAGAATATAATATTCAATATTCATTCAACATATTATTTTGTGAGCACACTGCACATCTCGAGATAGATTTTGTTTTATATACTTTGGTGGGATAAAACTTGGAAAGCGTCGCATTATTTTTATTTTGGCAACCTCTGGCTTTTGGTCCGATATCAGCAGTGCAGTATTGCTCAAACATTCTCTTGAAAAATTTTTCTCTAAGCTGCAGTTGAGGTTTAGTGTTCCCTAATTTGGTAAAAATGACCTTCCAATGTGTACACATAATATTGGTTTTATTTTCATTCAAAGCAACACGCTCTCCTGCTTTCAGCTTTATATTCTTTATATCAAGTGGAAGGTATTTTCGATCTTTCCGTTAGGTGCCAACAGAATCAGTTTAATATGTCCTAGTAAAGTTTGAGAAACTTTGAAAGACGTTTATTCATTTTCATTAAAAAATAGCAACCTTAATCTAAAATTCCATCTTTCAATGACATCACAAAATTTGTTGCAACATAGCGAAAATCTCTCAATGTTTCATCTAGTTTACTAGTAAGTTCCTTGCCAGTATATAAATCACCCTTCCAAACATAACCAGGCAATACTTCACTTAGAATGAATGATTTTAGCCCAAATTGACTGCGTCTATTAGGAATACACAAAAAGATGCGCAAATCTAAAATGATGCTAACAAAACTTGATCTTAACCCCAATAATAATAAAAATAATAATACCTGGATTCAAACAGTATAGAAATACAATAAAAACACAAGACATAGCAAGAATGATTATTACTGCCTTTAACACTAACAGATATAATGTTGTTTGCAATTTTACGTTGTTTAATTACATCATGTAATCTTTTTATATAGTGGGGGTATGACTTCATTTTGCCTCTGATATGTTGCTTGCTCTGTGAAGAGATTACTTTCATGTTAGGAGCGAAATAAGTCTCTGGTTGTGATTTATTTTTTGTGTGGTGTTGGGATTTTCTCAAGATTTATAAGTGTGTCTAAAGCCTGTGTATATGTAGTGTATTCAAAACAGGTACAATAAGCCTGTGATAATGTGAAAGCCAACAAATCAATTCAGCAAAACCATTATTTTAGGCGTGGGACGCAGGCTCTGCATGTGATTGGTATTGGACCAAGTTGATTTTACTCACTGATGTCCTTCCTATCAACAAACCCTGGGGCGGGGTGGGAGAAACAACTCTATTCAATTTAAAAGCCACATAGTGCAATTTTCCAGTCGTGTCATATAACATGTACAGGAATACTGTAGCTATTGAGAGTGAAAAGATATTTGCAATTAATCTAGCCAAAATATAGCACAACAATCTCTGTTTTCGAAAAAAAAAAAAAAAAATTTAATAACTACTCTTCATAACAGATCCAACTGAAATCGCTGATGAGTTTAATTAATTCTTTTCTTATATTGGAAAAAACTGGAGATGAAATTGTCAAAACACAATTAATATATCTTGATTTTTTAAATAATCCTAATGAAAAAAAGCATTTTTATTAAACCAATTACTGAAAAATAGATTAAAAAAACCTTATTCATAAACTTTATTCTAACAAACTTAGCAGTTCAAACAGCTGCTCGATAAAATTATTCAAACATAAAGCTAATATTATATCTAATACCATTTGTGATTGTGTTAGTATCTAATAGTATTTTCCCAGACTTGCTCAAATTTGCTGAAGTTATTCCAGTACATAAAAAAAAACTTATATGACAATTACAATACTCACTAACTTTAACTAAATTTTTGAGAAAATAATATATAAACAAACCTATAATTTTTAAATGAAAGTAACAGT
>JAUZNK010004084.1:0-10588 GCA_035046665.1 Euphysa ruthae | reverse complement strand
GTGGTTACACCGTAAATTTAGTCATCATGTGGACTCGAACCACATACCCTTCCAAGACCTAGTAGTTCGGCGCCTTAGACCACTGCGCCACGGATCCACTAAACTATATAATAGTGACTTGATGATTATAGCACAATGACTTTAACCACTCGGCTTCACAACCATTTTTTTAAATTTATCCATTCCTTCAGAGACCTAACGAAGTTTTTTTCAAAGAATACAATTTCTTTTCAACATAAAACCATACAATCAAAGTTTCCTCACCTGAACTATTTGTATCGTGATTACTTGTTGGCAAGTCGTTTTCCTGAGGTTGTTTATTTTCTAATTTTAATGACTTTTTTTATGTTGGTGTATTTTTGGTAGCACTTTCTGTGATATCCAAGAGTATTTACATCCGGTATATTTTTGTACGAGTTCAGTAATCCGTCATCTCTCACAAACTAAGCGTTATATGCAGTCTAAAACAAATATATTAGTTTTTTCATGAAATCTACATAAAGCACGTAATAAATATTGTTCAAAAAAGAAATCTCATATTAAACAAGTAAAATTTTTAAAAGGCATCCTTCCATGACTTTTCTGCGAATTGAGAAACAAATCCACTTTCATGGTCTCTCTCTTTTAATTGTGTTATTCAGGACTTTTCGTTTCTTCTTTAACGTAATGTTCTTCATATTCCATTATCAACTAATCTAGTTTATCTATCATATGTTTATTATAATAAAAAGTTTTTATCAATTATGTTTTTATAACGAAATTACTTATCCGTCCACAAATATACTACCACAACATTGTAATGTGTAATTTCGTTTTTCATTAATAATAGTAATTACATAAGAAATATTTTAATACAAATATCTTTTGTATTTTCCTGGTCAGTAAAGTACACAATTTAGATACACTAGTAAACTTATTGTACACAAGTTTTTTTAAGTTAGTATGTAAAAATAACGAGAGAGTAATCATTAGAATATATATTCCATAATAATAATATTAAATACTGTATTTTGTTTTTGAGAATGTTTAATTTTTTATGTATGTAAATCCGAAATTCTGGTCCTGGAAGTTGTCCTAGAAATTCAAAGATAGTTGAAATTACATTTAAATATTTACATCTAAAATACTATAAATATATTTAGATTCTAAATATATTTATAGCGTTTTTTTCTAAATTGGATATCAAAATTTTTTTGTTTGTTATGTATCTTATATTGGCATAAAACTAGGGGTCTGCTGTGGTCTGGTCTTTAAAATAAACACATGCAACAACAAAATTTAGAGTGGCAAACATCAACATTTTGAAACTTCCATTATACCCCTACATTATGGTCTAGGTTAAAATTTTCCCTCCCGAATGTTATTCATGACACCACCTGGTTAAATTCTAATGACCAGATAATTCCAAACTTTGCTGGTTGACTGAGACATCGAAGGCAGAAAGAAATACCAGTAAGTAAGCTGAAAAAACCGTAGAAACATTTCTTCTACCAATAGCAAGCCGAGTTAACAACTATCGAGACTGACTTATAGTACTTGGAGAAACTACCAGTGAGTTACAATATGCCTTTTGTAAATATCACGCTGAATGTTGGTGTAGCAATAAATGCTTTTAAGTTTGTTTGGAGCAACCAAATTCGATTCAAATCTATTGTTATTCATCTTGGTGATTTTCATTTCATCAAAGAAAATTTTCAGATTACTAAATGTTAATATTTTTTTTTGCTTCACTTCTTTATACACGACATGTTTTCAATACAAAGTGGAAGCTTAAACGCAATATTTTCCGGTTCACAATATAAAAACACATCTTAGTACGTTTTTGACATAGCGTCAGATGCATTGGAAATGTTATCGTTACAAAGATTCTCAAATGAGATATGTTGTTACAAAGATGCTTTACAGCAAATAATTAGATTTATATGAAACGATATCTAACATTCTAACTTAGATTTTTACGAAACAATATCTTATGTGATACTATTTTCTAAACCAATCTAAACTAAAGTAAGAAATTATTTATTTTGAAATTTAAATATCTCTTTTCGAGGTTTTGATAAAGGGGATGGATTCCTAACATTTCTCCTTTTTATCATAAGTTAATCCAGCTATCCTAGAAGAATTGATGCGAGCTGCAGCAGAACTGAAAGTTACAATAACTGTTTATTCATCTCCTGCTCAGAAACACGATGATTGTAGGAGACGTGTATCACTTTGAGACCATGGTAAAACTGCAAAGTTCTGGTTTATATACCAAAATTTAGTTAGATACCAACAACAAGCTCGTACTAGTGTGCAAACTAATGATTTCAACATGTGTCTGGACGCCTAAGAGAAAGTACTTCCCTATTACTTGAAGAAAATTGATTCAAGTTTTAATGGACTGTAAGATTTTTTAACAACTTATGATCTCTCTGTTCAACTACAAGAAACACATCCATAAAGAATATCCATTGATCAGCGTGGGGAACAGACAATAAATAAAGACGCAAAACTGCTGGTATGTTATACATGTTTTAACACTTTTAAAGGAAGAAATTATTCTTATATTTTAAAAAAAGTTCTCTGGTAATTAAACAGCTCTCAAAATAATTAGTCCTGATAACGCCAGAAAAACTGAAACCAACTTTAAATATTTCTAGGTGGCATACGTACATTAGATGCTGATAAAGTTGCAGTCCTAAAACGGTGCTTGAATAGTCCAGAAAAAAAACACAGCTACAATAAAAACAATCTTATATTTTGAAAATGGAAAAAACTGTAACAGAGACTGTTCGTGTCTTTGAAGAGAAATATCTAAACTCTTTTGCACCCATAGACAATAGATCTTATCCTTACAATATAAGTTCAGGTGAGCCACTTCAAGAAGAAATAGCAAATGATATAATGGATTGCTATTCAGATGGGAAGGCAATGACGGAAGATTTTGTTGAAAGATTTTTATGAGGAGGAGGAGAAAAATTCAATGACCCAATATCGAGTAAGGCAATATTGTCATTCAAAACAGTCGTTTGCTCTGAAGTTATTTAGAAAAATAACAAAGAATCCACCATCAAAGAAAAATGCGATATCATTGGCTCTCTTGAAATATTTTTAGCGAAAGACGATCATGCATTTGACTGGAATAAAGCTTTAACATATCCATTATCTCTTATACAATTGAGCCTGACAATAACTGATGGAGAACCAAGAAAACTTGTCAGAGCAATTTACTTGAAGTTCTTATGACTGAAGGGAATGCAAAAACTGTCGAGAATCCAAGCGAAGAAGCCAATGAAAATATTTACGAGTCAAACTTTATTGTAGATTTGATGGCTGCAATGAGGTCAGTGGTTCAAGTGGCAGATAATTATAATCTTTTGGCATGGAAATTATTGTCAACTTTTCCTAAGGGATATAAATGCGTAAACATTGTTGCTAATACCTATAAATATGTATCAACATGAAGTCAGGTGAAAGGGAAAGTCATCGTTAAATCATTTAAGTTAAAAATTCCACCCAATTCTAGTAATATCTTAATAAAATAAAGATGGTTGACTTTATTTGTGAAACCATAACAAAGAATCCCCAGAAAGCCAAATACTCTCAGAACTTGCATCATTTACTTTTCAAAGGAAGATATTACTTGGAAAATTGAGAAATAAGAAGTAAAAACAGCAGAGGATTTTGGTAAATGGTAGAGTCGAAAAAGTGCATTGCTGCATGAACTCATTGTTTCTGAAAGATTGAAAAAAGCTATAATTGGTTTTCATGTCTTTACAGGGAATGATTTTATCTCTGTGTTTTAAGATAATGGAGCAGTGTGAAGTTTTTATTGATGTATTTGGAACATTCGGTGAAGATTGGAATTTAAATGCAGAGCTTGTTAAAGCTTTGGAAGAATTTTTTTGTGATTTATATGGATTCAAATCTGATTATGATATTAATGAATTACGAAAATATATGTTTGAAAAGAAATTCATTAGAGAAAACAAAGCCATCGTTTACTACCACCTTGTCGAACAACTTATATTTGCACACATTACGATCGAATAACGTTGCAAAGGTCTGGAAACCTTCGCTCATGAGTATTATAGAATATTCCCTAATTGTCGAAAATGGTTGGAATGAAAATGGTGATATTTATTGGGTGGATAAAGTTTATATACATTAAATACCAAAAATAAAGCACCGGTAAAAATAAATAAACCCACGTAAATTGTAATAGCCATATCTTTTAAACTATAACAGCAGTTGCACGTCCTTAAACTTTTTTAAATCAGATAAATTCCTATTGAATCGCGCCCAAAAATTTTTTTGCCCTAATGTCAACATTGTCATAACAACGAGGACCTAAAAAACATTCCATCTCGAAATATCAAATAATATATATATTAAATGTTGTTTAAAATAGTGAAAATTATTTAAGTCAAAAAATACTCGTTGAATTTCTTGCCAGATTGAAACATGAAAAGCTGTTTGAGGATGGTGACAAATCCAATACTCAAAACGAAAAGTTTTGTAATGTTAACAGTCTCACAAAGAAACTTCCTTAAACGCAATTAAAATCTTTCCATTATTCAATCCTTTGTTTAACCATTTTAGAGTAATTAATATGTTTGATCAGAAGTCTGTAGCGAGAGTTTATTTATCTACAGTGAGTTTCATTAGAAGATTTTACTCAGGTTATGAAAAATGTAGCAGCAATACGTGTTGATGATAGTGGTGGAAACATAGTTTGCTGTATTGGTCTTCTTTGTTTTCCTCGACTTGATATGAAAATTGCAGGAGCAAATCTTAGCAAACTTACTAACTTGTTTCGATTAGTGTGAGCTGTTCTTTCAATAGATCACAGTAATGCTGAAGAGGAGTAATTGTTTATTCGTGTTTTTAAGAATTTAACTGCTCAACGAGCTAGTTTATCACTAGATTTAACACTTTCCAGTATCATAGCGTTCCAATTAAATAGAAAACAAGTTGAAAGTCGCCTTAAATATTAACCTTCTGTTAAGTTAATTGAACGGTCTAAAAAATTAAATAAAAGATGTTATTTAAAACACACGAACTAAAAATATTTAAATCAGATACAAAATTCTTTTTTTGAAGACTTTTTAAAAAACTTTTGCCTTCACTTTATTGCGCTTTTTTCCCTACTATTTAAAAATAAATCAACGTATTTCCAACGCATATTTTTTTAATGTTGGGCCAGCAGTTAGTTGCAACCAAGCTATTTATTTCAGAAGGTTCCCACGGCTTGGTTCTGGTGTCCTTAGAAATCCCATTTATGCTTACGGTAAAGAAAATCATTGATCTCTTAGGGGATCAAACTCGCACTTCCGTGACAGAAAACCAAATTCTTAACTGCTCGGCAAAATAGAAGTCAAATTTTTTTCAGTTGCCTAGCCATATGGTGGGCGAAATTTTTAAGCATTCACACATTTTTCTTTACTAAGATTGGCAGTCCTGTTGATCATCGATGAAAAAGGTTATCCAACTAAAGATATATTACTAGATGGTCACACTATTCAAAATATCACCACAGTAACACTACTTGGAGCAGCTGTTAATAGCGCTTTAAACCTTTTCTCTCACATCAAAGCAATGTGTAAATTTACGAACCATGGCTTAAATGCACTAAATCGAATTCCAGACAATCTTCGGCTGGGAAAGGCCACTTAACTTAGGAAATTCATTAATTTTTATTTATTTTCAATTGATTTGAATGTTCTGTAGTATAAATACTAAAAGTCACATAATTTTAACTCATAAACGTGCTCTACGGATCATACTAAATGATCCATTCATGCATTTTGATGGTGCGTTGAGAACTACAAAAATCAAATCTTATTAGTTCAAAGAAGCATGGGAGGGAAGAATCATATCACTCATTGATGACCGTCATATAAAACCGGTCTGTATCAAATTCCAAAAATTTTTAGTTCAGGCTTCTTTAAAGCCGGCGACTCCCTCAAGCGGAAAGAAATATTTTTTCTCGCATGTATTTTCCACTGTAGGGAGGTTCTTCTGTAACATATTTTTTAATAATCAATTTTTTGCTTCAAGATAAAACTTGAACACTTTTGAAGATTAATGCTGCCTCGCGTAAGAAAAAACGATTTCTTATAGTCTCAAACTTTTGTTTTTCGGAAAGTATTTTGATCAAGGCAATAAAATTGCTTTGAACGAAATCATGAAGTTAAACGTTTGAAATTTATTTCGCTTTAAATTGTTGGAAAAGAAGTTAATTTCTCTTTTCAAGAAAACATTTTTGAAGTTAATTTCTCTTTTAAAGAAATCGCTGAGTTAAGTTTAATCTCACGATTAGTTAATTTTTCAAAATTTTAAAAATAGATTGTCGAAGAAAAAAAAATATGTTTTCATGGATTTTACAATAAAATAATATTTAAATTAGATACTTTACTTTCATCTTCAGCATATCATGAATTTTGCTGCCATCACCCGTGGGAAAATGATTTGCGGAATAACGATGCGCTCTGCCGCTTTGGTAATGAATGTTTGGATGAACACCAGTACTTCCATTCTAAGCTATAATACTTGCTCTTCCTTAACCATTTTAACTTTTAAAACATTCTGTATACCGTTTTCTGCTGCCAACACAAGATGGACGTTTTTTGTTTGAACATGGTTCAGTGAATCAAGGGAAATCATGAAGCGATGTCGATGAGTAATGAAAGTTTATTCTTTTCACGCTCATTTTGTATTTCACGAAGCAGCTTCCATCCGTATTTCAGGGCTGTAACAGACATTTCTCAATCAAATTTCCAGGAAATCGCATTAAAATTGACATCATTTCTCCAGACTCTGAAGGTGAAATTGATATTATTTTTACATATATGTAATGAAAAAGACCATATTTTTCCAAACTCAAAACATATTCAAATAAGTTTTATAATGAAAAATTAAAACCAGGGTTACCACACAAATCTTGAATTGAAATTCCCTGAATTTTCCGACTAAAAATAAAATTCATCTGACTTTTAAATCTGATTTTTTTTTACGTGAAACTAGAGTTTTTGTAAAAATTAATAAAGGAAATTATTCGAATTGAACGATATATTTTTTTGACAATATATTTTAAGATGTGCTTCAAAAACTAGTAATAAGGCAAGCATGGAAATATCGTAGATGAACTAAGTGACAACAGCATAAAACTAAAATCAATCATTTAATAAATTAATATATATATATATATTCATGATTAATATAAGTATTCATAAAATCATGCCTGGAAAATGTCTGTAATTTCTTTATCAAGCTATATTCTAGACAAATTGAGCCAATTTCCGACATTTTCGGCAGATGTAGCAACCCAATATTTGGCCCATCCACTGCGATCTGAATTATCTTGGTCTTCGCTAATTCATCCAGTCCCTAGTGCAATGCTGCAACCATCATAACGAGTGAAACTTAGATGTCTTTAGATGGTCAACGACCTTGTTCTCACCTTCATTCCAGTATCTTAAAAGACTGTCCGTTTCACTTTTCTGTATGCTATCGTTTAGAGACTTGTCGAATCAGACTGCTATAAATGATGATTTCAAGATTTCATCCAAAATCATTTTTTCAAAGTGTGGGAAAAACCCATCGTTAACCAGATACTATAACTTTGTTCTGCCCAGTTGCAACTTTGACGATACAAGATTAGTTTGGTACATACGCTTAATGAAAATGTGTCCTCGTCCTAAAAAAGGTTTTATGCTTACAAAGGTCTAAAACAAATTTTTAAAAACGAGTATTTACAGATTACAAAATAGAACCTGGTACCAACTACAAGCTTTAGCTGAACAAAAACAGATATTTCTTTGAAATAGACATCCGATGGGACGATTACTTAAGATCTACACCACTGCTGTAATGCTTAAGGTTAATGAAAATATGATGACTGTAGTTAGAAACCAACAAAAAAAAGAAAGTGAGTGAAAGTTTGCAAATCAGGAAAAAAATTAATACAAAAGGTTAATTTCTTATACCCACTGTCGAGTCAAAGGGTCCATGATGTTAGTATAGAGAATATATCTTTAGACAGTATTATAGGAAATATTACACCTTGACTAAATATAAATTGTGTTGGTCGTGTTGAAGGTTTGCGTGAGTCTTGTTGTGTGTTTAGCTGATAAGAAGCACAACACATCATCATTGAGTACGGTTGATTTAGTAGTTGGTAATTGGAAGAAGGTTAATGTCTTCTTATGTAGCACCACATTCTTTTTGTGTCTCCCCTCTGCAAGCTTCTTGATAGAATCGGTTACACTTTGTCACCGGGCAAGGTCTTTACAACAGTAAGCCATAAATTAACATCAAGTTCCACACTACTGAACTATTCATTGTTAAAATAGGTTTGCTTTTTTTTGTTGTTTTGATAACAGTGGTTAAAATCGTGATTAATTCTATAAAACAAATACATAGATAAATAAAATTTAAACGTATATAATTATAAATTTGATACAGTCTCAGTTATACAATACATATAAGGAATAAACTGTATGGAAAGAATGTAGAATGAATTCATGAGGGACAAAAACATGAAACTAAAACCAATCATTTAATAAATTAATTTAATCTGGATATTGTCTGTAATTTCTTCATCAAGCCATTTTCCAGAAAATTTGAACCAATTCCAGACTATTTTCAGATATCACTTTAATTCCAGACTATTTCCAGACATCACTTTAATTCCAGACTATTTCCAGACATCACTTTAATTCCAGAGTATTTCCAGACATCTCTTTAATTCCAGACTATTTCCAGGCATCACTTTAATTCCAGACTTTTTCCAGGCATCACTTTAATTCCAGACTTTTTCCAGGCATCACTTTAATTCCAGACTATTTCCAGGCATCACTTTAAGTTCAGACTATTTCCAGACATCACTTTAATTCCAGACTATTTCCAGACATAACTTTTATTCCAGACTATTTCCAGACATCACTTTAATTCCAGAAATTTTCGGTAGACGTGACCATATGAGGTGATTGAAATACATAAACTGGGTTAAAAAAAAAGATATTTTCGCCCAAAAAATCTAATTTTGGTTCCCTCAAATTTTATTGTCATAACAGTAAATTATTTCTGTGTTCTAAAAGATATTCCCAGCCACAGGAATTTTGGAGTTCGCGAAAGAAATTCTTAGCTGCTAATTCTGTATTTTAGCTGCTGCATAAGCTTTTTGCCCAATTTTTGTTTAATCAATGGCAGGATAAAGCGAAGTAAAATGTAATCAATATGCCAACTTCGAATCAAGAGATATGAGCACAAATATTAAATTCGTTCTCCTTATGTTAGTCCAAGAAATATTAGAAAAATAAACATTTCTAAGAAAGTGTCGAATTATAAGCCTCAGAAAGGTTTAAAATCACTATTCTTGATTTTAAACATAAAAAAAAAAAATATTATTTTTATTTAATTCAAACCACATGTTCAATATTTAAAAAAAGAATGATGTGGAAAGCCACAGATTCGCATAAATAACTTCAATAAGGTCCTTTCGACATTAACATTTCATTACAACGCAAGTGAGATTAAATCGCACATTACTATAGAAATAAAAACCTTAATAAACGTATTAATGAATAATTTACAAATGATAAAGCTAGTTTATTAAATAGAATTATTCTTATATTGACTTCGGAATGAAAGAGCCTCACAAGCAACACCAAAAGTGCATGTGAGTTTATTAACTTGCAAAGTAAACACGTCAAAAAGGAAAACTAAAGACGTTGATAAATCTTAATTTTTCGTACGAGAAGAAAACCGGTGATATAACCGTCGGTATGAATCTTATTTTATCCGAATAAAGGGTAGGGTTCCTCAAGTACGTTCCATTTACTTTTTATGTCTTTTATAATAAATTAAGAAAAAAAAAAACGTTACCTCTAAATAGCATTTATTTCTATTATAATAACATCTTTCGGTAAAACATTCAAAGCATTTTTCTTTTTTTTTTTTTAAATGACGGAATTTTCATAGTGACAAAAAAAGAAAATCTTTTTCTAGAAGGTATTTTGTTCGACAAATCTTTTTCTATCAGAAAAAAATAGAACGCCCTAGTAGAGCACGTTTAAGTCACAACGATTATGACAGGAGTCTTCCACTCAGTTATGCGATGCTTTCAATTAGTAATTCTAGAGATTTGTTATTCTCAATTGATGTTTCATTCTTACCTAAGTTTTTCCTAAGCTAAATTTTTGAAATGTCACAAAAAATTGATATCATTAAAGAACACATTATTTATCTAATGTATCAAAACAATTATACCCTCGTGACCTCCAAAATAAACCTCATAACCTCCAAAAAAATTCAGATTTTGTTGTCTGATTATCCCTATTTCGGGTAATTTTATAATTGCGATTTTTTTTGTTGTGTGCTGGTAAAAATTATCTCTTAAATATTTGATCGGCTAAAATTGCTCCGTTATTTAAAAAAGGGAGCAAGACAGAACCAAAAAAAAACTACGGGCCCATATCGTTATTATTAATTGCATCCAAGATTTTTGAAAAAGTAATTGAAGGTCTAACTAGAGAATTTGTTGAAAATGAGAACATTATATATAAATTTCAATCTGGATTTCGAAAAGGTTTTTCGACAGACA
>JAUZNK010004083.1:0-10588 GCA_035046665.1 Euphysa ruthae | reverse complement strand
GTGTATATATATGTGTGTTTTATATATATATATATATATATATATATATATATATATATATGGTATATGGTAATATACGTGTTAATATACTATTACCACATGGCACGTGTATATTGTTTTAAGTAAACGCGCAGCATTATTATTTTTCCAAAATAAACTGAACGAATCATATATATATATGTGTGTGTGTGTATTTTTAAATTTACAATGTAATGAATTTTTTTTTCAAGATTAGCATATATTTTTTGTTAAAATATTTGATTATTTGGTTTCTCTATGGAACGACCCACTTGTTTTTATGGAACGACCCACCTGTTTTTATGGAACGACCTGCCTGTTTTTATGGATATATTATTTATGAATATTCTTCCAACTGCAATCCCGGTCAAAATATTTGAAACTGTTCAAATGTTTGAAATTCCAATCCTAATCACACTTCAGGTGGCAAACTGTAGGTTTACCTTAAGACTTTCGGGCTTTAACGATGAACTTTTATTTTACTTCCTATATAAAGAAGAATAAATGTTTATAAATCATGGACACCAGCCCGTTCTTTCGAACCTTTAGCGTCACGATTTGAAATTTTGGCTAAAATCTTGTATTGTCCAAAAAATTATGACTAAGAATGTACTTTCAACGGTAAACATACCTGCACAAAATTTTTTGTCTACTTTATTCTGAACATCTACATAAAAGTTAACTGGTTCTGGTTCAGTTTTGCATAATAACTGGTTATCTGAAGTGACATCCAGGTATTTTGAATGTGAATTCTTGCAAAATAACGGATTTCAATTTTTTTTTTTTTTTTTTTTTTTTATGGCAGTGATTAAATTCACTACTTTTCTAGTCCTATAAACAAACAAAACAGTTTTTAAGATGTTTTTCTTCAATTATTAACCGATATCGTCACGCCAAGTCATTCATTTGTTTCTTTACACCTTGTTAATGAAAAAAAAAATAAACCTAGCCACATTTACTAATCAAAAAATGTTTTGCCACATTTATGAAACAAAAAATATACCTTTCCACCATTACATATTTATATGTACTATTAATGTCAAAGTATTGATATGTAAATGAACTTCAACAAATTGTTAGTTAGGATCCTGGGGTGTATCCAAAAAAAAAGAAGCTAAATCGATACGCCCAAGGAAACTCCATGTTTGCGTGTTTCCATACACCATACAATATTTTGACACACCTTTTCTGAAGTTACTATTTGTCAAATCAATACACCTATCACGAGATAAAAAAAAATGATAATTTGGCAAATCGAGACAGCCGCTTAGGGGTTAAAAAAAAGAGACAAGAAAACCATTACTTCAGACAAAGAATTATTAACATCATTAGGCGAAGCCCGATGATGTTAGCCAAACTTATCTTTTAACTTCTAATTAGTTATTTTTATCATTGTTGGTTGTACTAATAACAGATTTTGCGGTTGTTTTATTAACAACACATATCGTCTCAGCAAGTGGAAAAGTGAAGATTGTAACTAAAAGAAAAATTTAAAGAAATCAGAATGCCTATGTTGCGAACGCCCGTTTAATATATACTGCTTCTCTACCTTAAAATATAAATTGCAAAGAAAGTCCAAGATTAGGATTTTAAAACGCCAAAATGAAGGCAAGAGCGAGTGGAAACCAAAGATTTGGAAAAAAATGGTGAACTTTTTATACCGGAGTTCCAAATATCCATATTTAATGTTGTTTGTGATTTGTTAAAGGCTTTTTTAATTGACCTGAATTATTGGAAAGATCCAAACCGAACATACTCATACTCTACAAGGATAAGAAACATTTCACCTGCAAGTTATCTCATAAGGATGAGTTTTTTTACAGTTGTATCTATGATGCTATCTGGGGCAACAGTCTCCAGTGCTTTGCCAATATCAACTATATTTTATGGTTTACATTTACTGCGTATAGGTTTAAATCATTTTTTAGTTGAAGCGACAAGTGAGCGTTTCTTTTTTCCTTGCTCTGAAAATTTCCCAAGATTAAAATTAAGTTCAAATATAGGCACTGCTGGGACAATGTCGTTTCTGTTTTTACACGGAAGCCACTCATTGGCTTTACTAGTATATGCTGGATTTTTCAACCCTGTTCTCTCAGCTGTTTCAACACGATATATTTCTGCAGCAAAGTTATTACATTTTTGGCTCATTCCAGCCATAGATTTTTTTTTCCAATACATAAACAAAAATTGTGAAACATTGCATGAGAATGTAGACACTCACTTTTCAATAAACAAAAATTATTACCAGAAAAATTGTGATAAAATAATGGCTGAAGCCATCCAGAGCTATATTAGCTGAAGACTTTTGAGTTTTTTGGTCACTTAGGTCTTTAATTACAAGCTCAGCTGGATAAACCATCAAGTAGCTAAATATATCTGGATGAAAAGCAGTATTGGCTAAAAAAACATCGCTTCATCTTAGTTTAACCAACCATGCTGGACTTTAAATGGATTTGGAATATGTTTCTCTGATTTTTTTCCACAATAAACACCTTTGAATATGGAAGTTGAAGCTTCGGCTATTTCAGACTGTGTAGCCCAATATTCGGTCATTATTTCTGCATAATTTTGTAAGTCTATGTTTCGAAATATTAAGTAAAAACTTGGTTTGCCTTTGCTAAAAGTAGCCAATGTAGTGTCGCATATCGACCAAGCATAAATAAAAAGATTTCCTTTTTATATCTGATACATTAGGTTGCAAGTGTTCAACGTACCAACACTTTTTACCCTGTTCTTCAAGAAAATAGATAGTGTTAAACTCTGTATACAAGCGATATAAAAGCATGTGTCAGTGTCGTCTGAGACAACAATGACTGGCATGTTTTTGGCGAGCTTTAATACTGCTTTTACTATATTAGTTCCTGCATTCCCTACGGACTCGTAGCAAGTGTGACTTTTTGTTCGCAGAAAATTTGCAAGCTGCTTAATCAACTCAACTTGGCTCTTCACATTAGAAAGAAATCTTTCTGATAGGGCACTTTTATGTAACCATCAACTTTGACATCAGATGCATTGTTACATTTGTCTTTGTCTCCTTTGTAGAGACATTATAACCTTCAAAAACGATATGCGCAAATCCATAGTGTTTTTTTACATATTAAGCATACGTTTCAACAGTTTCGTCAAAACTGAAACCTTTGTTCCAAAGCACTCTCCTTAACAGTGCTCCTCCATCAACTGTGTAAACAACACCAGTTAGTTTTTCATGTATATATCATTTTCCTGGAAGATAACGTTTCTTACATCTGCTTTGTTTGTTTTTCGCATTATACCGCTCTTGAACATAGATAACGGAAAGGTTGTTAGCTCATACTCAAAATATGATTCAACGTCATTTACTCTTTATGAAATTGCTGTTAGCCGGGTAAAAAGTGTTGTTGGATCTATACAAAGAGTTTTCTTTTCTTCCACTTTAGTTGAGTTATGAACGTATGCAAAAATTTTTCTTGCATCTTTTCGTTTGATCTTGGCTTCAAAAAGATTACTGTTGTCGATATTGATGTATTTGTCTACCAATCTCCTATACTTTTTCACAGTTGATGTTATCATGTCCATCTTTGGATACAGCTCCTTTTGACAAAGAGTTTAAGTGAGGATCTTCAAACTGAAATGGGTCTCATTCTTTGAGCCAATTTTAAACTTCTCAAAATAGGAGTAATCTTTACTTGTTCTTGAAGGTCGAAGTTAAAAATGCTGCTTACTTGTTAAAACCGAAACAGCAGTGAGTGATGCCATTTGCTCATGAACAGACGCTGTATAACTAGCGTTCTAAACCCAAATATGCTGTACCGAGTTTTTAAATCCAAGCCCTCTTATCAAACCCCTTATAGACTTCATCAAAGTGTGCTTTATAACTAAATCTATCCAAAAACCAGACCAGCTTTTTTTTTGCTGTTCTTTTGACAGCATGGCTTCCACTTTCAAACTGATTGAAGTGCCAAGGGTGTTTTTCTCGAAGCAATTCTATTTCTTGAACATAAAATCACTTTTAGAGTAATTTAAGTGGCCTGTAGCCGCAAACAAGTTGATCATTTTTTCTAGTGGATCCAAATTAAGTGACCGCAAACAATTTCATTTATTGTAAATAAAATTTTTGACAAATTCAATGTGCAAAAGCCAGAACAGTTAGAGATTCAGCTTTCTTTTCTTTGTCAACTTTTCAACAGTAATTGTTACTGTCTTTGAACCGATCCTTTGAAATATCATGTTACTTTCCGCCAGTGTACCTTGTATTGTTTTTTCCATTTAGAAACGACAAATTTATTTTTTCTTCTATTAACTAGTCAATAATTATGGACATTTAGAGACTTTGAGTATTTATATGAGCTCTCACTGCCCATGCATATGCTCTTCCAGAGAGCATTTGGATGACGTTGGTCTTCACATACATTTCTGCAAACAACTCTTCAATTCCAGTGCCATATTTAAGGTTTCCAACCCTGCCAAGAAAACATATAAGTGTATGAAACCCACCTAAGCGATTTACCGCATTGAGGTTTCTTCTTTCGCATTACCCGTTGCATTTAGCCAAAGAGGCTGGTCAAAAGTTGTTTAAGGCGTTGGGATTCTCAATTTCTCTATTTTTTCTATGACAAAAAGTAAGGTTGAGTGTATGCGTGACTCGTTGTTTGGGGCCAAATCATTGATAGGCAGAAATTCAATAACCGATTTAGAAGCTGATACACACGAAGCTTTTTGCATGTATACAGACCAATTTGGGAACTGCTTTACTGCTCGGCCACACCTTTCTTTTTAAAGAACAGATTTATTATCGGATGGACTAACATGCTGATAAGCTTCTTTTTTTTTAGAAGATTATAATATACTTACTATGTTTTGTCAGTTTTCCATGTTTGAAAGGTCAATTATTTTTAACGTGATTACAATTTGACAAATTGTAAATTCAAAAAATGGGTGTCAAAACAAGGAGTCTTTGGAAACGCCCAAACACAATGTTACCTTGGGCGTATCATGGGGGCTTTTTTTGTGGCTCACCAGACCCTAACTAACAATCTGACGAAGTTCCATTAGCATATTATTTTTTTACTGGTTTTGATGTTATTTTTAGCTCATTGACTGTACTGTATTGACTGTGATTATATGGAAAAAGCATACGTTTTATCGCATTTCCTATCGCAAAATCAAACAATGTCAGCTAAAAACATACTCTATCGCATTTTCCAATAAAAAATATTTTAAAATTTTAAAGATTGCTTTCAGAAATACAAATTTAAATTTTCTTACAAAAACATTGTCGCATTTGCTCTATGTAAGACGATATAAACATAACTAAAAATATCCAAGCTGTTAGACTAAAAACTGGAGCGAACAGTAAAAGGTAGATTTAAATTCATTTTGAATGGAAACATTTTTTATATTTTATTATAGTCATTATTAAGTCCATTTTTTTTTGCGTATAAACTATTCTTCCAATTGATCAAAACCAAATCAAATTACAATTTTCGACAGAGAATTTATTTCTATTTAGCTTCAGCTTTATTGCATATTATTCACTGAAAGCGTAAAAAAACTTGTTGTTTGTTAAATTTTATTGTAGCTTTCTTCTATCATCAATTGCCATATACCATTTTTAACTTTGGCTCACCAAAAAACTTGCCATGTTTTCGCAAACCTTTATATATTGATTAATAATATTTGAACAATAGAGAGTAATGAAGACAATAAGACATGAACGTTAATGTACAGAGAGATCATCAACTACTATACCACCTATTGATAAAATATCAACCATGTTTAAAACAGCCACAAAAATGAATACAACTAAAGTTTAAACAGATCAACCTCAAATATTAAAAAAATCTGGCAGAAATAAGTGAAAGGACAATTCGCTTTACAATAATTTTATTAATTTAGAGACATAAATCTCAGTTATGAAAAATACACTGTATACTGCAAATGCACTTTTTTAGAGTAGCAGTATTTAACCAGTCTCTTTTAATGCTTAAAAGGCTAAAAAGTTTCTTAAAGGTATCAAATACATATCTACAATCATGGATAAAATATTATGATACTTATATTCCATTAGGACACCTTAATAATTAAAAAATACCACAAGCAGTTAAAAGTATGGATACACCGCCCTTGGTACACTCAACTTTAGGTTTACCTTTTGGTTAATAGACTTGAAAGTGACATGATTCTGGTCTAAAATTTTTACTTTTACACTTTTACAAAATGAGTCAAATGTGAATTTATGCTAAAATTTGATAAAAGTCTCATATAATATGACCATGATTGCAGATTTGAAAAAGTTACGCAAGCCACGTAAGTAGCACATGACAACCGAGGCATGGGAGCGCATAAGCAAGCCATTTAGCAGACTAGATATCAGTGCTTAGTTTAACTTGACATCTGGCCTACTGTATAAATAATGATAGTAAAGAGATAGAAAATAAATATTAAAACACCTGCATTTATAACTTTTTTTGAATATTTAACTTTCATTCTATCAACTAAATGATAAAATTATGGATAATATAAGATAAATGTATCTTATCTTATATTAAAAACAAATAAACATATTTTTAAAATTCAAAATGGATAAATACATACAATTATTAATTATATCTTCCTTACTTTTCTCAATACATTCAAAGTCAAGCAAAAGCCATCGGAAGCATAAACATTGCATCGTCTCAGGTAGGAATTATAAGTAAGCTGTTATTGACCTAGGTTTCTTCATTGTCTTTGAAAAAATCTTTAATTGCTCGGCAGTATATGCAAAGCGAAATTTACCCTCCTTATTTACTGCGACAACTGAGTTTATTAGAATAACTGATATTACAATAACAAGCTTTCAAATATAAGTTTTAAAAAGGTCTGTAAAATTTCAGGCTATTTCACAGTTCTATGAAAGAACTTTCCAATACTGCATAATGATGTAATATAAAATCTTATTAAAGCTTCTAAAAAAATTTAAAAACACCAAACTTCTAAAGATGTAACCATTAAATTAGCATGCAAGTTTTCCCACAGCTGTTTGTTCTGTTTTTGGAGATAGCTGGGAAAACTTTAGCTGTATTCATAAAAAATAAATTAAATTTCAAAACAAGCAAATTCTCCGTTAACAGGTCGTAAGTGTGGAGAAGTGTTATGTAAATGATCAATCCAGATAATTAAATTTCAGGTTTTTTATTTTATTGGATTAAAATGGATATCTTTAGTATCTTTAGTATATTGAATTTCAAAAACTTTTTTTATATTTTGTGTACTAATTTTGATAATTGATGTGTGTGACATGCACGTTTTTGGATAAGAGGTGGTAAATCGATGTTGATATCTGCTGATTGGTTGTTTTTAAGCATAGTATTTAAAAAGTTTTGGTTTGTGTTATTTTGGTTACAAAGCTTTATAGTATTTGTACTGGTTAAAGTTGCTGTTTTCATTATCAGTCAGAGTGCTTTTATTCCTTTATCCTGATATCATTTGTTTTTCGTAAATAAAGTCACTTGGATCAGTTTCACGAAGGTTATATTAACATTTAGGATTATCAAGATGGATACAACGCGTAATTCAATTATATGATGGGTTCATTATAACAATTAATTTCTATTGTTTGCAGGTTTCATGATTATATCTGCCTTTCATTCTATTTAACAAGGAGTCTATACCATTTTGAATGTTTTTAATATTGTCTGGAACTTTTATTGCGAAATAAAAATAGCAATCGCAACAAGCTTTGCTGTTGAAGCTCATTTGGCAACAATGCGAAAATTCGTGTCAAATTTTTCATATTTTGTCTCGCCTTCCCATTTTTTAATTATTAATATTTGAACAGTAGAGAATAATTCAATCGATACATTAAGACACGATATCTTTTTTGTTAGTTACCAAATCAAAACCAAATCAAAATTAATTTCAATATTTTTATTTTACTATGAATGCGATATACCATAAAATCTTTTTTTTTTTTTTTTTTTTTGTATAAATTATTCTTCAAATAAATCAAAGCCAAATCAAAAGTAAATTTTGTCGAAAGAAAATTTATTTCTATTTAGCAACGGCTTTATTGTATAATAATCACTGGTAGAATATGAAAGTTTGTTGTTTGTTGAATTCTGTTGCGCAATTTTCTTCTATCATCATTTACAGTACGTCACCTTGGTTTGCCAATAAGCCTGCCATGCTTCCGCAAACTCTTATATATAGTTATGAGATTTGCTATCAAGCGTATTTATTTCAAACTCATTTTTTTAAAAGGATCCGGAACACAATCAAATTTTAACTTGATAACGACTTCACAATATAGAACTTTATCAAGTTTGGAAATGTAAAATTAAACATAATTTACTCACGAAAATAAACCGTTTTTAAATTCATCGAAGGTGATTTTTGGATTTGGAGTGAATAAAATTTTAATTTTAAAATTTTAATTTCTGTGTTTTCTAAGATGACTGAGGAAAAATTGAACACATTGCTTGCTTTTATTTATTTCATCTTCATATAAAATTTTGAGCTTTCAAAATCTTCAAAATTGTTCTCTTCATTTTTGCGAAATCTGAAATTTTTGACATGGCATTGATTTAAATATATTTGTTGGTGGTAATTGAACGTAAACTGCGAACTGCAGAAAAATTTATCTGGAAAGGTTTTAGCAGTGGGTTATTTTTGTATTCAAACATAAGGATAAAAAAAAAGACATGTTTGATTTAGTTTAATTTAATGAATAATAGCTTTTCTTAGTAGGCCGTTGGCTGGCTATTCTGTTTCTTTCGTTTTGTTCACCACACTTGGTGTCTGGTAGGTTCTTTTTTAACACGCGAGTTACACTCATATAAACAAAAAAATCAAATGTTGTCTCCTTGAACTACATTTTTTTGGCTAAAATAAAGAAAATCGATTTTTATCGTGTGTTTTTATCGTCGCTGGTTTTATATTACAGAATATATATTCTTATAACTTTGCAGTTATTGCGTGGTTGATGTAGTTAGTATTCTGTAGATTACAAACCACAATGTTTGCGTTTTTAAAAAATGACGTCAGAAGAAAAATCTGAATGTTTATAAAAATATTGTTTAATACATTTTGAAACCTGTCAATCGTCAAAAAAACTGTGTGGCATTTACAAACGTTTCATATATTCTTATAATATGTTTTTATATTATCGTAGCCTATGGAAAAATGTTAGTGTGGAAAACAACACTGTGTGTGAAAATAGTTAATTAAATTATTACCAGGAAGTGGAAGAACTTTTCATACTCGATAATAATAGCACTGTTCCGTTATTTCACTACCAACGTGAGTGTTATCAAAAGTTCACGAATGAGAGTCTCATAAACGAGTAGCAAAAATTAATCTGTTTTTTCTGCAGTGGGTGTTGGTAATTAGGCCAGCAGCAGGAGAGAGAATTAACCAAGCCGAAAAAAATAAACGGTTGTCATCCGTAAAAGTATGTAAAGAGCAAGGAAAATCCTCAAACATATTGCCAAGAGTGTGTATTGTATGCAAGAGTGCAAAACTTGAATACTGGGACTCAGTAAATAGATGCATGTTTTAAAAAATGCTTTTAATTTAAAATGGTTAATTATGTACACACTTCTTTGAAAACCATTGTAGTTTTTTGTTGTAGAAAGGTATTTATTTAGGGTTTGCAAACCCTGCACATGATTTTTCTCTATTTATGTTGTCATTATTTGTGTTTTGGTCTTAACTTGCTAAACTATATCCAGGTGCCTTTTTGACCAAAATTTTTTAAAAGCTTGTTCTATGTATCAAAAATTGCTGAATTTATCAATCAAACGAATATTTAAAAATCAATTGAAAAGTCAATTAATTGAAAAATCAATCGAAATTGCCTCCCAGCTCTACAAAGGTGGATTTTGTATTTGATCAATACCCAGACCAAAGTATAAAGAACGCGGAAGAGGTTAAACGAAGAAATAGAAATGATGTTCTAGTTACAATATATGATCAGTCACAAAGAGCATATCGTCCATGGAAAAAGTTCATGTCGAATGGAAAAAATAAAGAAGTTTTAATTTACTTCTTGTGTCAGCATTGGAAAGGCTTAAATGCAAATTATCTAAACGGTTTGGAACTTTATGTAACCTGCGAAGAAATGTGCTTTCGTTTTAAAATATGTGGAGGTAACTTGATAGTCGAGCAGATTGAAATTTTATTGTGCAATTACGAAGAGGCTGACTCGAGATTGTTTCTGCATGTCAAACACGTATCCGTTAGATTTAAAAGTATCGTCATTAAACATCCTGATGCTGATGTCTTTATTTTGGGACTTTAGACGCAATTATTGACTGGTGTGGATTTGTAATTTGTAATTTGGATGGATTTTAGACACACTTGATAAATGGTTGGACAAAAATTGACGAATCCAGCTTTTTATAGAGTGGCTAACTCAACTTCCAGTACCTTCAATTCTGGATAATGTAAATTGTGGGCGTAAAGAGGTATGCGGCACCAAAAGATGCTCTTTCTTTCGCACTGAATTGAAGTATTCAGAGTTGTGTAAATGTAGTGACAGTTGTACAAACGAAAAAACTCTATAGAATATGAAACTGATAATACATACGTTGTAGATATATATGTATGTATT
>JAUZNK010004082.1:0-10588 GCA_035046665.1 Euphysa ruthae | reverse complement strand
TATATATTAGTTATATATATGTATATATATATATATTAGTTATATATAGTTATATAGTTATTTTAATTTATTCAATGTGTTGACTTAACATTTGTGAATTTGGTGTTTTTCACTTTAGACAAATATTAACTCAAAACAAAATATGCAAGAATCCAGATACCATCCTTATGCCTCATCGAGCAACCCACCATCATATCCTGCTATACACCATGCACCTTACACCTTAAACCAGCAGGAACAACAGCATGATTTCTTACTTAATCAAGCAACTAGATATACAATGATTCCTTCGCATGCAGCTCCACCTTTTAATGAATCACACATACAATATTTACCTAGTAAGTTCATTTGGTTTTTCTTTAACATTACGCGTTTACTGTTTAATTTTATTTGATTTAATTCGGTAGTAATTCACGAGACATTATTTTTTTATTGTTGAGATTACTTCAATTTTTTTTAAGGCACCTTGGGAGTTTTCCTCTATTAAGTGAGATATTTGATAAATATTTATTTTATATATAGGTGTATTTTAATTAAGGTTTTCATTTGTTTGGATTCAACCTCATTAGCCAGGCTAAGAAAAATATATGTAATATAAGATTTTTTTTTTTTTTTAGTTATATAGTTCTTGTGTTGTTTTTGTCTTCAATTAATGTAGTCTCTAGAATTTTAGCTGCAATATTAAATAGTTATTATTTAATTTATTAATTTATTGTAAATAATTTTAATGTTTCTATCTAACTTTCCTAATTTTTAGAGCTTTAACAGTTAGGGCTAGAAAAGTTAGGTGCGATAGAGTTTCTAAAGGATATCTGTTGAGTACTCTTTTAATACTCTTTCTTTTTAAATAGCTTTCAGCTTTCTAGATATTCAAGAACATCAAATAGCACAATCACTTTGATATGAAACAGATTTCTTATCGATAATTTAAAAAAAATATATATATATGTGCATGTGTGTACGATCCCGTGCTTGCGTGCATGCGTGTGTGTATGATTTTGAAGCACTGTCACCAATATAATTGAGATACTGCAGTTTTCGTTCATCGGTAGATCTCATAAAACATCCAACAACTCCGGTTGTTTCCATTGCACCAGCAAAGTCAACAAGGTTGATAGGGCAATCGTGGGTTAACTCGAATGTTTTGTACACTTCAGAGTCACTCTCTTTTATGGATTGCCTTGTTATGCATACATTGCACACTTTTGAAAGCATTTTATAATACAGGCATTTACCAGATTCACTCGCTATGATGGTCACGACACCGTTCAGAGAAGAATATCCTCTTCTTTCCCATGATCCATCACAAGAGACAGTAATGTCAGCCATTTCATTTTTAGCCTTATCCGTCAGGAGTTCATAAGCTGCACTTACCATTCATGTCTTTGCTTCCTGACTTTGTGCAATTTATCTTGCAAATCATTGAGTGCGGTCTTATTAATTGGAGGTGGTAATTTCATTAATCCACAAAATGTGCTGTATATCCTTTACCGATTTCAGGCATTGCTAGAACAGACCGATAATTAATTTCAAATGGATTTTTACCATCTGCAGGGCTACTTGCCACATTTTTGCTTGTAAAATGCTGCTTGTGTTACGAACATGTTAACTTTATGCAATGTAAATCAAATGGAATAGACAGCCCATTTTTCTTTAATAGGTTAATACTATGGAAATGTCATTCTTGAGGAAGACGATGGTGGATGATCAGGAGCAATATTATTAGCAGTAGAAAGAGTTACAATGGTATGTGGATGCGTTCTTGGTATATATTGGTTACTATGAAAAGCTCTTTTTTTGAAAATTTTCTTGCCTTTAATTCTCTTCAGAAGTGCCTCTTGTTTTGAATTTGGTTTTATTTATTTAAGTTATTATAGTTTTTCTGAAAAATAAATATGGCATAAAACCTGACACACAGTATAAATTATCAACAAAAATAAATTAGGTAAAACCTAGCTACTCTCTATCATAGGGCAGTTTTCACCCAACAAAAACTACCACTTTTGTTACTTTATCACAAAAAGTTTTTAGAAATTTTTGCAAATTTTCCATTAAAATGTTGGCTAAAGCTTTAGACACACCTCAAATCTTTCTTCACACAAAAATAGGATAACAAATCGAGGTAGAATAAGGGGAAAACGGTCATTAAGGCCTGTTTCTAGGAAAATTTTTTATTCCAAGGTATTGGTCCTTGTACTTTAAAATCATATATTTCATTTGTTTGGCAAATTTTTCAGAAAAACTAATTTTATCATCATTTTTTTAAATTTTCACTTTACGAACATTTTAAAGAAACCTTGAAAAGAAAGAATAGATGCAAGATATAACTGCACTGTTTGGAATTTCTTTCACTATTCTTAAGTGTAAGCTGCAAGTAAGCAAGATAGAAAATAAGTGAAATTATTTATTTTCTAAAACAAATCGTAGATTTGTTTATGTCTATCTTTTATACTATGGAGAACCTTTTATCTTTTTCTTATACCATTCACTTTCCACATAATCCTGCAGTTTGATAGATTATTTCTGAAAATATTGACAAGACTCGTAATGCACCCATCTTCAATATCTTTGTTTTTGGGGACTTCAATGTTCATAGCACTGATTGGCTACCTTTTCCTGGAACTGCTATGCTTTCTGGTATCAATACCTATAACTTCACCGTATCTCAGTCATTAACTTGCTTAGTTGACTTTACTATTCGTCTTACTCATCATAAAAACCCGGAATCTTCTCTACTTGATCTATTCCTTTCATCGAATACGGAAATTTGCAGCTGAAACTGTGACCACATAGGGGGTAACGATAAAATTAACTCTTTTCATAAGCCACCTATCCAAGGAAACTGTTTTCCTATCAGCATGGAGACTGGGACAGCTTTTGTGTTCTGCTCCGTTATATTCAACTTTAACACATATTCAGTCTTTATACAAAGGAATGTGCTAAGGAAATTGCTCCATGGCCTTATGTTGGTATTGATCCCTATATTCCCTCTAGAAAGTATCAAGTGAAGCCACACTCAAGTCCATGGTTTTCTCTAGCAATTGTTGCTGCAATCGCTTATTGTATCCATTATTTTTGTCTTCATCAGCACACAAGCAGTTAAAAATAGAGGTCTTTTTACTAGAGCATGCAATAATTGCCAATGAGGAGGCTAAACACTGTTATCAAAACCAGGTCTATAAGCGTCTGGTCACTCACACTTAGGTTTGGGATATTGAGACTTTTGGCTCGTTTATAGAAGTTTCAATTAAAGGTGAGTCTTTAATCTCTCGACTCTTCAATGGACCTGATTCATTACCTTTGCTAGAAATAAGACAGAACATTTACTAAGCTGTTCAGTAGTAACTCCATTCTTGATGTTTCTGGAAACATATTGCCTGAATTTCCCAGGACTGACACTAATTTAAAACTCTTGATCCTTCTAAAGCTACTGAGCCTGATAAAATTCTTGTAGTTTTATTAGAAAAGTGCTCTCCAGATCTCTCTCTGATCCTCTGCAGGTCGTTTTGCTGGAGTTTGGAATCTGTTGTTCCAGGGGTCCTCGATGGTCACTCATTTAATTCTGTAAATTCTTGTCTCCCTCTTGGTTCTGTTTTTCTACTCTTTTTATAATTTTCTTTCTTTGCAAGTTTAAAAACATTTTTGAAGTTTAATAAAAATCAGTTCACGTATTTCACGTAAATTATAATAACTTACAATAACAGCAACTTGCAATAAGTTGAAAGAGCATATTTCTTCCCATATGGTTACCTGGCAAAAGTGTTTATTCCCTGGGCTCATCGAGCCATGAAATTATTCCATTGTTATTATTGTTCTGCTGAAAATTTGTTTTAAAAAACTGACTTTTGTTTTCTGTCATGGAGTTGTGAGTTTTACCACCTAAGAGACCAATGATTTTCTTTGCTATAAGTTCAAATAATAGCTTTAAGTACACCAGAACCAAACCCATGGGAACCTGCTGAAATAAATAGCGTAAAACTAATCATTGGCCCGCTTTAAAAAAATATACTGTTGAAAATATTGGATTATTATTATTTTTTTATCAAAATTTTAGCAAAATTTGTTCATTGTTGTTGTTCTTTTAATTTTCCTTGTAAATAATAACCTTTTTAACAAGGTTAGAAATTGTTATTGGTCCTTATTTACAGCCAGCATCTATCTTATCAAATCCATAACAGATAGGTACTGAGCTTTTATAATGATTCAACACTCCACTTTGCCTGTGAGTAACTTCAATTTGGATAAAGATTGTGGAAAAATACAAATACTATTAAGTCACTGAATGTTTATAAATGTTTAATGTTTACATCATTTTGTTTGAGATTTCTACATTTCTGTGAGTGTTAATCACTAAAATGGTTGTTTTGATAGATTGTCTGGGAATGTTAATCAATAAACTGCTTGCTTTCTGGGAGTATTAATCACTAAAGTGCTTGTTGTCTAGGAATATTAATCATTAAAGTGCTTGTTGTGATAAACTATCGTACAACTATAGTTATTTTAACAGTTCTCAAAATCCATTAAGAAATTTTTTTTTTGGTAATTTCAGGATTAATAAAGAATATTTTGATTCGTATGGCGATCTGTCAGGGTACATTTTTTTTTGTTTTATTGTAATAACCAAATGTACTAATTTAATTCTTAAAACAATTTTTCTCAAAATCTATTTGTTTAGTTAATGAGTAAATTCATTTTTAAAATTTTGTTTGAAGTCTAGGATAATGGTATCTTTTTATCCGTGTTGTTATCATCAAAGTGTTTAGTTTTAGTCCTACTTTTTTCCACAAAAACTTTGAAGTTGCAAGTTTACAAGTTATGTTCCTGTTCTGTTAAAGTTTGATATGATGTTAAAAGTGTTTTTTCTAATAAATTGATTTCTATTAATCGCCTCTTATTTACTAGGCCCAGTGTTTAGGCCTAAAACCCATCAGATTTTGTCTGAAAAGAAATTTTTCTTGAGTAGTTTTAATCAGAAATTGAGAAACTAATTTTTTTATTACCATTTGTCACTACTGTAAGAGTTTTTTTTTTTTCATATTTTGTATAAAGGCATAAATCATCTGGAAAAGTGTGATTATTTGAGCGTCACAGGAAAACTAAATTTGATTCTGACAGCTTTAAATTGAAATTAGGATTTTTTTTCCGGGGCAAAATGATCAGCAAAATGATCAGCGGTTTTAAAGAATTTGTTAAAAAGTTAGACAGTAATTGTTTAAAACCCACCAATTAGAATCTTTAAAATATCATTCTGTCAAGTTGTTTTTTAGGTCAGTCAAGTTGTTTTTTTTTTGTTCTTTTGATGGCAGTTGGCATAGCTGTCACCAATGAAAATGCTTGATTAAAATATATGTAAAATAATGTAAGAAATCCATAGAATAATTGTAAAAATAAGGAATTTAAGGCTATTGTTAGAGAGATTTAAAATACTATTTTTTTGCTGCATCAAAACTGTTCTAAATAGCGAGAGTTTAGAAATCTAAAATTTTTGCTGTCAATTCATTATATCACATTCGATGCAGAAGGTAGATAGATGTTTAGTTTATGTTGAATTTATTTTGGCTCGCGTTCTATATAATTACCAATTTTTCTAATTTGCTATTTTTCTGTAAGTCTCTAAATCTTGACTTTGGGAGGCTTCACTCGGGAACTCAAGTAAAAAGGGAGGGATTTTTTATGTTATTTTTTAATTCATTTGTTTTTTTTAAACACTTAACCCTTTTAATGTACTATTATGTGGATCATTACCTTGCAGAAAACTGTTAGAAACATGATGTGTGTATGAACGACAGTTAGGTCACCTTTAATTTGGACTCTCCAAGCAGTCAATCATGGGTAAAGTGTTTTCAAAGTCATAAAATATATTTCTTTATATAAACAAATATGAATTGTTCAATTCTGGTGATATCCGATTGTATATAGCATCATACCTTTACTGAGGTATTATAGTCAAGCCTAAAATTCGTTTGTATTACACTTTGAATAAATTATGGGAGACACTATGACATAAAAGTATCACAGAATAGAATATATTTGATTGAGAAGTTTACACTTGACTGACATCAGTTAGAAGGAGCGATTCTAGTTTACCCCTTCACTTTTTTTTTTTTATATATACACCATTTATAGTATAACTAGTCTTAACCTATGTCACTAGATTTAGGCTAATAGTAAAAATAACCGTACCCTAAATTTATGTCACTAGATGTAAACATAAAAAAAATATGTAAAATATATATAAATAAAGTACAACTGACAGAGTAAGCTAAAACATAGCCGGTTAGACATATGGAAAAGATGTAAAAATTAAATTGATACATAATTATCTCAATCGTTAGATGCTGGAATTCATTATTGACACTTGGCCAAGACATTTTTCTCCATGAGCCTCTTCTGCTTTTGAAAGGACGATTTGGTGTTAAATCTTTCGTACTCTGTGAGAACTTTTGTGCTCGTCTCCTTGTTTTGAGCAATATCAAACAAATAAAGTTTTTTAGATTATTGTATATGGGTTTTTTTGTTGTCATGTTATCTTGCTTATTTATTGTGTTAATTGTTTTAAACCCACTTTAAGAAACACACCCGTTTAATATGCTGAGAGAAAACGCAATATTTCGATAAGTACCCATCTAGTTATTTGTGCAGTTATGAAAAAAACCAAGGGGAGAAAGGTTTTTGAAAATTCTGTATGAATGGAAATTATTATCTGTTAATATCTAAATATATTTTAATTTTTTATCAAAAATACGTCTATTTTTATTATAAGAATATCTGTTTTTTCATTTAAGTTAGTTTTAAGTTTATTTACTTGTATTTTAGTAGTTTTAATAGTGTAAAGAGTAAAGATTTTTATTGTAGCAAATATTTTTCTTAAAGTTTAGCGTTCCTTTAAAATACACACTCTTGAACATAGTTGTTCAAGTTATGTTTCTTCGTAAATAATAGCATAGGCTCGAAATCGCTATTCCCATAAAAACCTTAAAATTTTCAATTGTAACTAGCCTGATGATAGGAGCAGACTCCTGAAACGTCGCTCAATAAAATTTTATAACTCATGACATGCGTTTTATATCTTTTTAATTATTAATGCCTGAGTTGACAAACACAAATATTTTTGAAATGTGCCATTAGGTTTTTTCACATTTAAAATCTAGATGTTTGTAATTTAGTTAGACCTCTACTGAAGTTACAAAAAATATATATATTAATCACAAAAGCTTATTTATTAGTTTCCTATATAGGGTTTAAAAAAATAAATATATATTAAGTTTATATTTGGGAAGCTTCCTTAAGAGTGTGAAATTAAAAACTTTTTCTTGTTTTATCATTATTCCTATTAAAAGCAATAATCAGCTGGGAAAATCTTATTAGCTTTATCATTCCAATTCCCCTTCTTTCTTTTAACAAGTTTTATGAGAAACTTAACTTTCACAACATAAACAATAAGAAAACTAGGATTTCCCACGAGAATTGCTCATTATTATTAAAAAAAAAATCTCATGCCTTTTGTTAAATGCTTTACAAGGTTTTTTTAAATACATTTTAATCATGGTTTTCTTTTCTTTTATCTGAGATTAATGGAAACTTTAAATTTATACTTCCTCCCGGCTTATTAAAGGTTTCCTTATGACAGTGCCTCAAATTTGTCATTAAATAGTTTGTTTTTCATTATTTTAATTTTTTTCCACTGACACTTTTGGTTTTTTCATCATATAGATTTCACTTCGTTAAAGATGGTTAAATTGAAACAGCCAGTAATTGTATGCCATATATGGAGTTTAAAATTGAAACAGCCAGTAAAATGGACTTAGCTTTTTTTTCCCATCACAAAAAAATTGTCAAACCTTTTTTGAAAAAATGCATTTGCCTGAACTTGTTTTCATTGATTTAGTTTAGTTAAAGGAGAAAAATAATTTATTTATTTTCAAGCCAATGGTAAATTTTTTTATAATGGCTGTGATAACAAAATGATGAGAAAGACAGAATAACTTGTAAATTTCTAGGAAAACTGGAAAGAACTTCTGAACTTGAATTTCTGGAATTTATAATAAAGTTTTGAATTGAACTACACATTTAATTTCAAATTATCATCACTTGTTGACTATTTTTCAGTAATGTAATTTTACTGATTTGGTAGTGGTGTCTCAAATTTGTTATGTGTATGACCCACTAAGTAAAGCTCAATTACTCAAGCTTAACTTCACTTGACTATATCCTGCTGTGGTTTGCCAAATTTTCTGAAGATATACTGTGAATATTGCCATTAATGGGGCTCAAATCTGTACTTCTCATCTCATTTAGAATACAAGGCAACCTCAAATCAGTGCTGCTGTAAAAGTTAGAGTTTAGAGGTAGAGTGTTAGAACAGTACTTTTTTCAACTAATTTCACAAGGAACAGAGAATTTTAGGTTTTTTCTTATTTAAATACTTGTTTACATGAGAAATTTCATTAATAAGTGAGTTTTCAAAAAATAAGGCCATTTTTGTTGACATCATGATAATTGTTCAGTATTGATTGAGTTTTTTCAAAGTAGTGCCATTATTTTCAAAGTAGTATTTTTTTTTTCTGTGTTCTTTTTTTTTATTGAATTTAATATTTATTTTGCAAATATAAAAAATATTTTAAAATTTAAACTCACATTTAATTATAATATAAAGTATAGATGTTACGCTGGACTTGAACACAATATTTGTTAATAATTTTTAAATGGATTACGGTGGTGGTTTTTCTCAAAATTTTCATCAAATTAGGACGTAAGCATGGTATTGAATTTTTAAACTGTAACTTATTCTGGGATATTATTATAAAAATTCTATAAAGCAGTGGTCTTTATCCTGATGTTATTCAAAGATACCTGCAAGTAGATCTAGTTAGATATAATTATTTTAAGTTTTTTTAAGAAATTCATACAGAATGAATAATCATTGAAAATATATGTAATTTCTTTTTGGGAAATTTGGTTTCAATTTGGAAATGGTTTTGCTGTTGTTTTGTCTGATTTGTATACGCTTGTTTTTGTGTCTGGTTTATGATATTGAAATGTCTGTTTAATATACCTCCGTTGTTCTGTCTGATTTATATATCCTAGTCATTGTGTTTGGTTTATATACCCTAGTTTAACTGTGTCTAGTAGTTATCTGCCCTTGTTGAATTGTGTCTGGTTTATCTGCCCTTGTTGAATTGTGTCTGGTTTATCTGCCCTGGTTGAATTGTGTCTGGCTTATCTGCCCTTGTTGTTTAAACTTTTTATAGAAAATATTTTTTTTCTGCAACTTTTCAGAGTTTGAAGTTTTTAACTTAAATAGTTCCTTATACTGATTTATGAATAAATAATTAGGTAGGATATAAATTTGCATATAAAAGCATGCTTTTTACTTTTTAAACATTCTTTTCTTGTTTTTACAGTAAAATTGCATTCTCATCTTTTTACATGAAATAAAAGACACAATAAAAAGTTCATATATCACTACGTCATCATCATCATTATAGTGATGGTCCTAAGTGTGACTATAGTCTTAACATGCTCCTCAGTTTTAAGCAAAGTTTTTACTGCTGGATACACTTTTTTACGCCAACCTACTTACAGACCTGTTTTAAACAATTTAAAATAGTGAAAGATATAAATAGTTTGTAGTTATTACATGAAAGTTGTCAGTCTTTTTTGTATATTGAGATTGTTTCATTGTTTCAGCGATTTTTAGAATGTACCACTTGTTATAGACACATTGAAAATATTAGTTAACGGCTTCGAAATTAGATGAGTAATCTGTTTTAATTGATTCAAAGGTACATTGTAAGGACCTGAACTTTTAGTAAGATGTAGGCTCATTACATAGCATTTTATTTCAAACTCAGATGTTGAATTTAGAAAAAATGATTCTTTGTTTGGATTTTTTAGGAAATGCATAAAATCTTGGAAATATATTTTTTTTTGTTTCAATAAGATTTGGTCATCTCTTACCCAGGTGAACTTGGACACTAAATTAGTATTAACTAAATGTAAATACTCGTTGTTTTTTGAACTCCCAACCAATATGGAAGTTCTTCAAATTCAAGCATTTTAGATTATCATTCTGTCTCTCTATCTTTTTCTTTGTAATCGTTTATTAGTTTTCTAAAATTGTATACCATGGTGCTGTGAATTAGTTCAACATTCTTCAATAAATATTTAGTTGCTTGAAGTCCCGTATCGTATCGTGAATAACTTTCATATTTATAATCATCTGTACTAACAATTGATGTCGCTATTTAGATACTTCAATATCATTCAGTTTTTAAACTCATAAAACCACTTGTGTTAGTAAGATTAGTTTTGCGCGGTTTAAAAACAAAGTCATTTCTGGTTTTTATTTACTGATGTACATAAAATAGGGTGTTTTTATTAAACTGACGATCTCAATAATTTTAAAAAATTCCCATTTTTTGGTACTGTTCTCAAATATAACCAATTGTGTTAATTTTTGGCTTAAGGTACATTTTTAAAACCTTTTTGAAATTTTTTCTTTTAAATTTCAAATATATGACCTCTATTAAATTTTTTTCTCCCCCAAATTTTTTTAAGTTTGGTCCATAAAAAAAAAATATATATA
>JAUZNK010004081.1:0-10590 GCA_035046665.1 Euphysa ruthae | reverse complement strand
ATATCAAAATAGATTTTTAAAACATCTTGTAGAAACCAGGTTATACGATTGAAAGAGAAAAAAGAAAATATATAAAAAAAGAAGTTTGTAATTTTTGTTGTCACAAAGAAAAAAAAACTTTCATAAAATTTTTTGTGGTAGTAGTTTTCTTCTTGCTATTCCTTGGATTCTAGGTAGCATTTGGTGATAATGTTCGAACGATTTATCGACGCACCCCTCGTAAAAATGATTCGAGCACAAGTGGTATGTTTTAGGAATATCTGTTCTGCCTAAATAAAAATCTTAACTACTCTCTCTTTTGTTTGTTAGTAATAAGTAAAAACACTAAATTACAGCCAGTTTACAGTTAACCTAGACTAGATTAGGGGCTTTACGGGAAGTTTTAATACGAGTTCCTCCGAATTGCTTGCGCGATTTTTTTTTAAAGGAATGACTATTAATAACCTACAGTTAATCCGGTTATTCATTCCCAGTGATATATACTGGAAATAAAAACTCGTTTAGAGTGAAAAAAATAAATAATATTGATATAAATTTAAGAAGCTAAATAAATACCGTACAGAGATGTTAAGATAACATTTCGTTTTGCGTTCTCGAATGACCCTATTTTGGTGATATTGAAGAAACACTAAGTTTTTAAATATAGTTTTAAAATTTGTTTAAAATTTACCTCACTCAGAATTAAATTGAATTCCCCTGGCCCTGACGTTTGTTTATTAAGTCAATCACATTTTTCAAAATAAAATTATCATGGCTTCAAGTTTGATTTATAGCTGTAGAAATTAAAAGAAATAGTAGTATAGCTAAGCCAAGCAGCATTGTAGAATGTAATTTAAGTGAATCGTTTGTGGATGTTCTGGTAAATCTGGGCTTTTATCAAGTTGATTCTCCACTAAAAGTGTGTTTATTTATAAAAAACAAAACCATTGGGAGGAATGTGAATTCAAACATCTCTTTCTTCGATAAACATTATTTATTACGGGCTATATATCGCCTGTGTAAAACATCACTGTAGGCTTTGAATAATGATTTAAAACAGCCTGCCTTGCTTGAAATATATTAAGTAATACATAACCTTCTTCTTTTAATTGTGTGTTTTAGCCAACTACCTATAGTTAAAGGCCGGTTTATAATGCCTTTTAAAAATTACTCTCTCTTTTGCAGAAAGAAATGCTATATTTACGTCTAGTTTTTTAATGTATCTTCCTACTTTTTTTTTTTTATAATTCTGAGAGTAAACGTGTATGTAATACACAAAACAATGTGCTGCTGGATTTTGTCAAAATTAAGAACATCAACATCCCCAGACTGAATTAAATAATCCATTAAGAACAAAAAATGCAAATATGTAATGGCTAAGAAACATTTATTTTGGAACATTTTTTTTTCCTGTCATAGAAAATATCACGCAATATTTTCACAATAAGATTTTTTCGACCCCATCTATTTCTGAAAATCAGGCAATATATATGGTAATTTTCATTTCATTGAATAAAAACATTCGAATTCTGTTGATTGTATTTATAAAAATAACATATTTTAAACCTGTTTTGTAACATCATTATCTTGTAAGAACAAAAATAAGAGCATTTGAGGCTGAAAAAATGTAAAAAAACAAGTACATCCAGCCTCAGCTAAAATTTATACGTTCTTATAAAAAAAAGTGTGTATACTAGTATCAACTTTGATTATTACAACCATATGCACAACAATGAAGCATCCTATTTAATTATTAAGTAAATACAGAATTTTAACTAAAGCCTGGATAAAAAATCTACTATTGCTACGATATTGCTGTTCTTTCTGTCGATTGCCGAAGCTTCAATCTCAGTCGTGACATCACAACCGTGTAGAGTCTGGGCTATAACAACAAACTTTTGACTCAAATGGGAATACAGCAACGGCATGTGATGGTGGAATTATGCAGTTAAGAATTGTACTTTCCGATATTATTTGTTATTTTATATGTAGTAAATAGCATGTAGGCTAAGAACTTAATTTTGCGACATGTTATATTTACACACAATGCATTCCATTCGACACTTCATTCAGTAGTAGTTGTTAGCGCTGTGAAAAGATGCTTACATCGAAAAATCCTGCATACGGTAAAGTGAACACTATACCATTAGATTTGCTAAGTATGTTTCTCAAAAACTACATAAACGCTTTATTTTAGAAATCATGTAGCTTTGCCATATCCAATTTTTGCATAAATTTATACGTGGCCAGTAAGTGTTATAAATTTATAAAAATGGCATAAATTATTTGTAGTAATTATTGTATCTATTAATCACAATAGTGCTCTGCAATTTATGCAAAATCTATGAAATACTGAAAAGTATAAAAGTGAAATACGGTTTTCCTTGAAAATATATTTTTTTTAGCTGTTGTTAGTGAGACATTTTTGCAAAATGTATTTAGATTGCCCCTCAATTATTAAAACACTAATATAAAATGTTTTTTCTTTGAAAAAATCTATTTATATTATTTTTTATAGAAATTGATGAGTGTACTGACGGTAGATTGAACGATTGTGTTGAAAACTCTGAATGTATCAATCTACCAGGCTCATATAGATGTAAATGTAAGAGAGGTTTTATGGGGGAAGGAAAGACAAATTGTTTAGGTAAAACTTTACGTATCCATTGAAAGATATTCTTAAAAATATTTTTCATTATTTATATAATTCATTTAAGGTAACACATGAAGCATATCTTCACCTTTCCCCGATTACTTATCCTTACAAAATTATGTTTGTATGATTTTTATTGCTTTAATAATTTGTTTGAATAGTTTTCTGTTGTCAGAATAGTACTTATGATATATACATGAATCAAGAATATACTGCTTTCCCACATGCATTCTTAAATGTTGCAATACTTCTATGAAATTTTACAGCATAATTTTAAGAAATTCACATATTTTTAAAAACAAATCTTTTTCCAAGTTTCCTCTTGTTTTAGACAATATATTTGGTTATTGAAGTGCTTATAAAGATTTCCATCACAATTTATCATATCTTTAATCTCACAAGAAATCAATCTTTGAAACCAAATATTTAGCAGGAATAGTAAATCCCATTGCAGTTACTGGAATTAAAAAAATATTATTTTATTGTTCTTAATACTCAAATCATGAATGCAAAAATGTATGTCATTTAAGGTCTTTTTATCCATTCTAACATTCTAAAAGTTGATTTTTTTTACCAGAAAGCAAATGAGTTGCTTCTACCACCTTTTCCCATTCATGCGGTTTTTCTTGGTTTTTGCAGATATTTTTTTAAAAAATAAATTGATAAAATTTAACTCATGAAGCCATGTCATAGCGGTAGCACCTTGGAATTGTACCCAAATCAGATCTTAGATCGTATTTGCCACCTTTTGTCTTTTGTCATATTCGATCTTTGGTAGAATAGAAAAATCATTTTTTCATTTGTTATGAACCCATAAGATCATCTGGGCTTAGAAGGAAATCATTATTTTTTTATTGGGTTATTTGCTACAAAATATATATTTTTTAAATAGTGTTTAATGTCACTCAGAGGTATAAGATCTAAATATATATTTTTGTTTTATCACTTTTATAAATTTAGCATTTGTTTACCTTAAATATCTGAAATCTATTTTCCGAAATTTACTTATGGGTTTCAACACTGGAGAATTTCTCAATTTACTTTAGTATCCTGGTTTAGAATAACTTTTCTTACTACAAGTCCTATAACTTAGGACATCTTGACCAAACAAGTTATTAAGTTATTTTTTTTTCTGTGACTGCCAATTGCAGATTTAGAGAATGCTGTTATGAAAAAAAAAAAAAAACATTTTCCATGAAGAGATCACTGAGCTATATTGCCACATAATATTGTTTTTTATTATATTTAGAAATGTTATGTTTTCCACCTTCATACTGTATTGGCGAATATACGATATCATGGTGGCCGCACACACCATATATTAATGCTGGAAATAATTCTGGTCTGCTCATAAGTATACTTCAAACCATGATTGATAATGTTTGTAATAACTGTTCACAGTTGAGTTTTAAAAAACTATCGAATGGTTCCGCAGAGCTTGAAAAAAAAACAGAGAGTAATCGTACAGACTTTGCTTTACCTTTGTTTGGAAAGAAAGATACTCTGATGTTCAGAGGTTTTCCATTTATACCACTAGGTAATATAATTTAAATCAATCGACCATTTGTTTAAATTTTTCAATTCCAAAAAATTAATAAATTAACCCTTTAACAGTCCCTGACGTAATATTACTTTGGTGGGAAATGGTACTAAAATGTCTGTGACGTAATATTATGTCAAGCAGCTTGTGGACTTAAAATGTCCTTGACCTAATATTACGTTAATTTATATTGTATATATCTTGATTTGCTGTGTTTCTGATGTAATATTACATCTGCAACCTTGTGGTTCGGTTTTTTCATAACAAACCTTTTTAAGTTTTGGATATTCATGCCTGTTTGCTGTTTTTTGTTATACTACTCATATAATAAACAGTTATTTACACCCATTCAAAAAAAAAAAAGTCCGATTTTACAGACTCCTCTAATTCAAGTTCAGTCGCAAAGAATAGTAAGAATAGAGTAATTTATGTATGATGATGAAGATGGATTATATAGTATTTTTCTATACCAAGAAGTACTTTGGAAGTTGACATATGAAATGTACATTGCCGTGAGCACATTGTTTGCAAGTGCTGGTGTGAAAAATAGATTTATACGTCTCTTCAAAATATTTTTATTGAAGAATCACTTCTTTTGTGGACAGGTTGGCTTCTTGAAGAAACAATGTATCCGCAGCAAAAGTGTAACTATGTATCCATAGCAAAAGTACTCAATTTAGTATAAAAACTTATTCATTATGCAAGTCAGAAACTAGTTGTATATGGAAATCTATGTTATATTCAGAATTCGAGTTGATGGATACACTAAATTCAGATTATCGTTATGTGACGACAAAAGTTGTTATGAAGTTGATGGATGGATTACTTGATCGGGGTTACAAATTATACATAAATAACTATTATTTTTCTTATAAACTTTGCCAGCTGCTATCACAGCTACAAAGTTGAAAATAAAATGATCGTATAGTTTTTTACAAAGAAACATCAAGTATAATGATATCACAATGAAAAGACAAAATAGATATATACAATTTCAACTTGCATCAATGATGGTACTAAAGATGTGTTGAGTCGGGAAGCAAAAGAAAATTCCTTTAGTAATAGATGATTGCAATAAAAATATGTGTCGATAAGAGTGACCAAATGTTGTCGTACGAAGTAGAGAGAAATAGGGTGAAAAAGTAGTACAAGAAAATATTTACTCATTTGATTAACCAAACAGCCTTCAATTCTCACATATTTTGTAACAAAATAGGGTAAATATATCAGTATTGCAGTTTAGAATACAACTAATTAATGCTGAGAGAAGCTGCATTGTCTGTGCCAAACACAACTTACAAAAAGATTCTAAATATGAATGTGTTGATTGTGATGTTGGACTCTGTCCAACTCCATGCTTTGTCAATTTTCACACAAAGAGTGGATATTGATGCCTTCTTTATTATTATATGTATGTTGGTTTTGTTTTTTACTTTTATATGCTATATTTTAATTATTTCTAATAAAATAGTGGACTTATTGCTGTCGTAATAAAAATAAACATGGGACTGTTAAAGGGTTAAACTTTAGCATGGCCATATAAAAGAAAGTTTCATTTCAATATAACTTTTTGATGCATATAATCTTTATATTACACACAGTGCAGGACCTGGTCTGGAAGCTAGTTCTGAGCCACTATGTCACATATTCAAAGAAAATTTATTACGTGTGTTTTTGACTCTTCTTTCATGGGAAACAAACCCTTCTTTGCATATTGAATTTTAACAGAAATAATTTATTCTTAGATTTTCATATTTTTGGCACCATCAAAAACTTGATAAGCGGTTTTATCAAAGGGGTTTTGTTTTCATTATTTTACTTCAGATATGAAGAAATGAACATTTACATAGGTTTTTATCATAAAATGAAATTCAAAGAAAATGAAAATCAGATGATAATAAAACGAATTTGTTAATATTTAAAAATCAAATTGGTGATTCATATAGAAAAAATTGACCTGCTTTACATTGTAGTGACAAATTTTTTTACTATTTTTTTTTTTTTTTCATAATTTGTATCAATATCATTAATTCTTTTTAAATTAGTTTTTAGTAGTTAACTGTTATTAATTAGTAGTAATTTGCTTCGTGTATGATATATTTCTCATTTAGCAAACATTCCTGGCATTGCGTTCTTTGCGAGAGAGCAGAAAAGTACATCAAGTCCTTTGGCCTCGGCTCTAGCAGGCTCATGGCCTATTCTTGTGATGACAATGTTGCTAGCGGCTTTATCTGGTATCATAATGTGGTTCTTAGTAAGTTACATATGATTAATTATTGAACAATGTTATAATTAATCATAATAAATATATAATCAATTTTTTTTTTGTGTCTGGATGTCATTTTATGAATATTTTTCATTGTTATTGATTGAGTGTAATATTGGGCTGTTTATGGTGGGCTTGGGTTGTTGTTTTTTTTGGCATCATTTTCCTCTTTTGGCAAAAGTAAGTATAGGATAAGGAATCTCAGTTCTTTTAAATTGTACTGCTGGAGTGTAATTTTTGATTGTATAGTTTGGGTATTTTAAGTAGTTTGATAAACTTGTTAGCTTAAAGATGTTCTCTCAAATGTTTTGCTGTAGATGATTTTGGGTGTTAACTTTGTCTTGTGATAAGCGTTGTAGCTCTTTGAAACTATATAAAATTATTAGATTTTGCGCCATCTTACAGTTGTGAAGGAGTTAATATGTTCTTGTTTTACACGGTAGTTGTTTCTTAAACGTGATTTTGTATAGTTTTAGATCATATACCCAGAGTGTATGTCTGGTTTTTATGTCCCAAATGTTTTATTGTTAGATAATTTAATTTTACAATAAAAAGTGAAACAATTTCAATCGAGCTGTTTGAAGTGCTATGTTGCATCAGCTTCACACTTACAAAATAAACTTCCTTTAACCAATAAAGTTTTACAAGAGTCTCAGTATCTACACCCAGAAAAACGATCAGATCCTTTATCTACAAGTGCTATCTGAAATTTGACTATCAAAATTACAAAAGTATTTGGTGGCAATGCACAAAAAGTGTTTAATGTATTGAACGATACTTCTCCTGATTCTATTGTAGACAAAGTGCATCACCAATGGAAGTTATATCAACTTGATGATGTACCTAAATCGTATTATAAAATAGATGACTCTTCTACTAGTACTTGTAATAAAAGTAGACAGCAGAAAAATTTTTACTGGGAATATGCACTTAATGAATGTGGCATATACAAAGATTCCAAAGATGAGACAGTTTCCCAATATTATGGAGTAGATTATTACTGGAAATGTATTGGTAGTATGCTTAGCGAAGATGGTTGTGTCAAGTGCCCTCAGTTGTTTGTCCTAGCTAAGACAGTTCTTTCTCTTAGTCATGGAAATGCTGTTCCGGAGCGGGGATTTTCAATTAACAAATATATTTTATCGGCTCATGGCAACTCGTTAGATGAAGAAACAATAGTAGCTTTACATCTAGTGAAAGACTATTTATGCAAGGTTGGTGGTATTACGAAGATGAAATATTCATCATGTTTATTACAGTCTGTGCGAGACTCTAGTATGAGATATAAATCCTATCTTTCTGCTAAACGTGAGATGGAAGAGAGAATACAGAAAGAAAGAGAAGAAAAAGAGGAAGAGAGAACTAAGACTTATGAAGATACGTTAGCAATGTTGAACCAAGATATTCAATTTACTAAAGATGATATTAAAAGTGTTGAGTTGGTTATGAATGATGCTAATGATCAACTAGCAAAAGCTTTAAAAAGTGATAAACTATGTAAAACTAGTGTGCAAAAAGCACAGTCATTACTAAAAATGAGTCTTGACCGTAAAAGAAAGTTAGAAGAATCCTTGGATGACTTAGAAATGAGGAGAAGAAAGTTGAAAAAATAGGAAAAATGTGTGTTTAATTTTTCTTTTGATTTCGTTGAATTTGTTAGTTATTAATTATATGCAGTTAAAAACTCATATTTGAACTTAAAGTGGTACTATGATAAAAAAAATTTTTGATATTTTCTTCATCTGTAGGTATTGATATGACCTCTCCGGAACACCAATCGATTTTTCTCAATTTTGCACCAAATTCTCAATTTTGACAAAAGAATGGTTTTTCAGATTATCAGAAATTTCTCAATTTTTGTGTATTTGCAATCTTTGGTGGGAAATATCTCTTAAGTTCTTAGAATTAAGTCATTTTGAAGTTTAAAGTTTTTACGTTTTTTAAACATCAATTTTTAACGTTTTTTTAACGTCATTTAAAGTTTTAACTCGTTAATAGCATAACTTTATTAACTGAAAATTAATTACCTTTTTAATTTGAATAGTTTTGGAATGCAGATAGTATTTAAATTTTAACAATTAAGGTATGCCATTAATGACTCAAAACTAAATAGAAAATAAGTCATAACAATTAATGAGTTCATATATACTCCATCCTCGACCGTTTTTTGAGTACCAATTATTAAAAATCTACTCATTGGATTTACCCTTAGTTCTTATTTACATGGAGTTAAAAACTCATATTTAAACTTAAGGTGTTCTTATTCATTAGTTCTTATTTATATGCAGTTAAAAACTCATATTTAAACTTAAGGTGTTCTTATTTCAAAAGATGAATGAAGTATTAGATTTCCTTGAATAAAATAAAAATGGTCAATTTTTTTTCTTTAATGCTCTGAGTAATTTGGACTTTACTTTTTCATTGTTTTGATCAAATATGATTTAAAATTGAAAACGATTCATGGATTTTCATGCCTTTTAGCCCTGATGTTGATAAGATAACTAGCTTAATAGCCAGGCATGGTTGAGAAATTCTAATATTGATATTTCCTCATTATGTTCATTGAAGTTTATTTCATTCTGAATATTTTCTTTTTTGATAGAATTTTGTTAGAATTCCAGTGTGCATAACTGTATCAAGCCCTGGATCATAACTCTTTTCCTTTTTAATGTTATGTTTGTTTAGGCAAATATGTAGACGAGTTTTTTTGAGTTGTTTATATCGATAAAAGGATGTACTTAAAAAGAATATTTCATTTCCATCTACTTCATTTTCATGGACAAGTATGATGTTCTGTTTCTTCAATTCCTTTGGTTGTCACATTCAGAAGTGTTCTTTTGAAATTACATGTCTGTCTGTCCGTCTGTCTGCCTGTCTATTGGTTTCCGTTAGTTGGAGTGAAAAAAAATAAAAGTACTAAAAAGTACTAATATTTCACAAAAAATGGTACTAAAGAGTACTTATTTTTTCCCATAATAAGTCCTTAAATACTAAATAAATTTCTTGAAAATAGTAGTCGGAGGTCTGGCTTTTGGGCACATCGAATTTGGGTGTTTTTTTAAAAAAACATAAATAAAACAAAATTAAAATAATATTTGTTTTCATTATATTTCGGTAATATCTTTTGCAGTGGAACGTTTTCTACTTTCATATTCGACATTACTATTTAGCCAGTTGCCGAACCTTAAACTTATTTTTACACCACATGTCGCCAACACAGCATGTAATGTATCATGTTGTACACAGTTCTAACTATGTAAAAAATTAAAGTCTATTAAGTTGTGCGCCAAAATTATTATGTATTTTTAAACATTTTAACCTATGTATTTTTTAAAGTTTTATCTAGAACTGTCTACTACAAGAAGTACAAAACATACTATGATTAAGTGATGGAAAATATTGCGAACTTAAAACTATTTTATTTACTTGGTACTTAATATTGCGGGATTTTAATATTAAACATGTAGTTTTTACTTTGTTTCTTTCTCAATATCACCCTAAAACAAATAATGTATCACTAAATCAATATCACTATCACTTTTTTTAAGACCATCCTGTGATAAATATTTTTGATCAAGTTATTTATTTCTGAATTGAGAGTAGCTGAATAATTTTATTAACTCCATGCATTACTTGATGTTATCATGATTTTTGAAAAGGTTAAAAGATAATGAGTAATAATGAGTTATAATGTATCTACCAATGATTATTTTTATTTCGAAAGAACAAATTCTTAAGATTTTTTTTTTTTTTTTTTTTGTTAATTGGTGTTTGAAGAAAAGTCCATCCAGCCAGACTGGTTGGGAAAAAAAGTTATTAGTAAAATTGTTTTCTAATTCTTATGATAACAAATTTCAAGTTGTTTTTTGCATTATAGGACACAGTCAACAATCCTGAGGAATTTCCACATACTTTTTTTGAGGGTGCCTGGGATGGATTTTGGTGGGCTATAATTACCATGACTACAGTGGGGTAAGATTTTGTATTATTCTGTGCATCTGATACATAGATGATTAACCTAACGGTATTTTTACATAATAAAACTTAATACCAACTTTTTCATGTAAAGGTATATATTTACTTCATTCTCCTTTAAAAAGAGCTTGCAATTCTGCTTCCTGGATCTAATTTTTCATGATTTTTTAATCTCTT
>JAUZNK010004080.1:0-10590 GCA_035046665.1 Euphysa ruthae | reverse complement strand
ATACTAATATTTTTAAAATATATATATATATATATATATATATACACATATATATATATATATTATTTTATTAAAATTTAATGCTCCATGATAACGCCAGGGGGTATTTTGATAACTACTCAATCATTACAACGGACTAAACGGACACATACAATTATATTACAAAAGATAAAACAACTTCATAATGATATTTTTCAGGAAGAATAATCTAAATCCTCTTCCAAAACATGTTTAAACTATTATCAATAAATTTCTTGAAATAAAACCTAATCATTTCCAATAAATATACACATAAATTCGTTTTAAAAGGTGAAGTATGTCAGTCCAAAGAAGCCCTCTATGGTTCTAAACTTCAGTTAAAATTCAAAAGAAATCAAAAATAACGATTTTAGAGAAAATTTCAAAGTTGTTATTTTTAGTAAAAAAAAATTACCATATTTGCGGCAATGACCAAAATGTCAATGGTAAGTAATTTGGTAAAAAGAAACCCTTATGATCCTTCAATTTCATGTAAAATTTTAAAAAAGTAAGAATGAATGGATTTTGATAAAATGTCAAAGTAGTTGCTTTTAGGCCTAAAATTTTTGAAAAGCGTCATTTTTTGAACAAGATTTGACACGTTTTAGACCCTGGACTGAGAGAACAAAGTTATCAACAGATAGTCATAAAGATCAAGAAATGTCCTATATGGATGGTCCTTTGACTTAAAGCATAATTAAACTAAAATTACCATGATTTGTGTCCTGGGGACTGTGTCCATAATATTTTCAAATGACCATTAACATTCTAATGAGGATATTGAATATGCCTAACTTATTAGAAATAATACTTCCTAACACAAGATTTCAACATAACGAGAGTGGAATTTTATGAGAAAAACCAAAAAAAGACTGATTTTTGTCATTTTAGGGTAAAATGATAAAAAGATAAACATAACCAAGCCCCCAACGAGAATTTTTGGCAAGTTATCAAATAGTCCTTTAACTTCATGCAAAAGGAACAAAAACTTTTAAGCCTGAAATTTCCACATTTGGTCTATTAGGGTCCATATTAGTGTCCATGAGGGTGGTGAAATCATTTCACAAATAGTTTTTGTAAAACTGATATATGCTGTCGATTCTTTATAGCATTTTTGTTGTTATTTCAGTGATGTGTTAACATTAAAGAAAGATCAAGATAGGTTCAACCGAGGTGAAATAAAAGATTTATCTCGTAAGATTAAAGATAAAACTGAACTACAAAAGATGAAACGGGTGCATAATAAAAAACATATTGAACAGTCTGTTAAGGAGAGACAAAAAGTAAGTGTGTTGATTTTTTGGACAGTTAGTGTTTTATGAATTCAAACTTTTTTTGGTAGTTTGTGTTTTACAAATTTTTCTGAAATACTCTGAAAAAATAAAAATGGTTTAACTTGTCCTTTCGCGTACTATTGATATTTGCAGTATTTAACCTTGTAAACATGTATGCTGCCAAGGGTATCAAACTAAAAGGTGAATAACCAGGAATTTTATTCATCTTAGCTTGATACCCTTGACAATATACATGCTTACTAGGTTAAATACTACAAATATCATTAGTACACGAATGGACAAGTTAAATTGTTTTTTTTTCTTTTCTTTTTTTTTTCAGTTATGACGGTCACTTCTAGAGGGAAATAGAGATCTATTGATCTAATTAAGAGATAAAACGCATGTCATGAGCTATAAAATTTTATTGAACGACGTTTCAGGAGTCATGCTTCTCCTATCATCAGGCTAGTTACAATTAAAAATTTAAGGTTTTTATAGGAATAGCATAGGCTCGAAATCAAGTGTTTTTGAAAGGTGTTAATTAGTTTATTAGTGACGTAGTAATAATGCGGACCATCAAGGAAATTTTAATAGATGTAGACTTTTGCGGACTAAAAAAAAAATTTTGATCTATTTATAAATGTATTAAAATAACTGAAAATTTTTTTTATTGTTTTATGTGGGAGATTTATTTTAATTTAGGTTTTTTGTTGTTATTATGTTGCTCAGCAACAACATATGTTTTAAAATATTTTTAAGTGATATTTTAAGAGCCATACATCTGACAGGTGAATACTTCTAAGTCTTCAAACATTTTATCTGGAGCTAAAACATTGTTACCGAGACAAGAAAAGACGTTTTAAAACTTTTCATTTTTCTTTATGAGTTTAAAGCACAAAGCTTTCCTTTTCCAGCCAAAGAACTCACAGTATCACAACCTGTATATACATGTAACCCTGGTACGGTATTGGCGATTTTGTATGGTAGAAATTCTCTGATGTTTGATATGTTGACAATTGAAGCATGTAGCGCATGAATAAAGACTTGAGTGTCAGCTTCTTCATGGTTGCTCTTTAGATCTGTGATCTCTTCTATATTTTCTGCATGTACTTTCTAACTTTCTTTGTCGTATGCAAGGTAAAGCTGTTTTCTTTTCAGTTTGCTTTGGTAATTTTCTTTCTTCCATTCATTGCAAAGAAAACGGATTAGATTGGCTTTGTTTTTAGAACCAATAAGACTTGTACGATCAATTATACAAGCTCATAATTCATATATATATATATATATATCTACAGGTAAGCAAAAATTCTCCAAATTGGTTACAAGTGAAGCTTTTGTTGTTTTTCTTACTAAACCAACAACTGTTGCCAACGACCATGGTAATAGATCCAGTTCAAATAATGTTTTTCATATCAAGCTGTCATGATAGTTGCAATTTTGCCAAATAAATATCAATTCACTTTTAGAACAAACTTCTTTCCAGCAACATTTGCTTTTTTTATTAATTGGCATTGTAAACGACTTTAAGCCTTTTTATCGGGCTAAAGAAAGATTCAGCTCTTTTTTCAAATAGTATTTTTTCAGGTAGTCTGTTACTTTTCATAGGCTTCTTTACCTAGTTTAATTGCATTCATTAGATCACTTTAGCTTCTGGAGAAGGAATTGCGCCTGCACCTGTAGAGATACTGAATAGTTCCTTGTCATCATAAACAAATGGGATTTATCCATGTTGCTTCAAACATTTCAATCAAAGCTTGAGTATCACATTCGTATTTTTTGATTTGGCTGAGTCTTAAATCAGTGAGTTTTATGCCTGAGCTGGAATTGTCAATCATTTTATGCAACTGTCAAATACAAGTTTTTTTATAGAAAGCTGCAATGTAATAACGGGAACTTTTGTTCCACCTTTAATGTTAAAAAACAAACTCATACCTTATGTTTAGAAACTTTTGTGTGTACTATCTTTCATGATTTTGGAGATTTTGTTTGGTATGCAAATCTTTAGGTATCTTTACACGCGAAATATATTTTACTCTAATAAGATATTTTTTTCAGAGGTTTGGGATTAAATTTTTATATTAAATTATCCATCTTTCTTAAAACTTAATAAGCCAGATCTTGAAAACGTTCTTATGTTGGGCATGGTAGTGCTGGTTAGTTCCTTAATAACTTTAATTAGTTTTTTCTGCTGTTTCTGTATCACACTTTTTTTTTTGAAATCACTGACACCTTTTTTATATATCAATCCTTTGTTGTAAAAAATTCAGGATTTTGGGAGAAGAATGTTACTTTTTCAAGATTTTCATCTTTAATCTTGGATTCTAAAAAGAAAAAAACGTTTAAAAGATATTAAATATATGTTTCTCTATATAGTTAGATGGATAGACCCAGAGGTTACCTGACATTTCTTTGCTTCAATTTTATTGAAAATGTAAAGTATTTTATTATCATACAGCAAATCTGGGTGAGTTTTGTATAAAAAATTCACATACTGTAACTTTTCAGAGTATGGTAGAAAACAATAAACAAATTCTTATACTATGATATAGTAAGTACAATGGAAAAAAAATTCTCATATTATTTGCTTTTTCTGCAATCGAATCTAGACTCTTCTTCAATGTAAACAAACTACAGCATTTGCGATGGACTGTATGTTTGGAAATTCTTCACACCATAAATCTTTAGCTATATTTAAAAGTACTTCATATTTTCTGATACTTGCTGCACTTAACACTTTTGTCCAAGATTTATATAATAGTAGAGAAACAATGTTGGTATTGTCGTCGCAACAATGAATTAGACAACTGCAGTCGTTTTGTGGAAGTAACCAACACCCATTCATCGGTATCCATTATTCTATTTTGGTAAATTTAATATCTGTAAGAAATAACAACTTTCAGAACAGTTATAGCATAAGTGAAAAAACTTATCCAACATAGGATCAAAAATATACAACCATATGAAACGTAAGAACAAAAATATACAACCATATGAAACGTAAGAACAAAAATATACAACCGTATGAAACGTAAGAACAAAAATATACAACCATATGAAACGTAAGATCAAAAATATACAACCATATGAAACGTAAGAACAAAAATATACAACCATATGAAACGTAAGAACAAATATACAACCACATGAAACGTAAGAACAAAAATATACAACCACATGAAACGTAAGATCAAAAATATACAACCATATGAAACGTAAGAACAAAAATAATCAATAAAACTTTCAGCATGTAATGTTTTGTTAATTTAAATTTTAAAAAAAATCCACGATTGTTTGTTTACAGGTTTTAATATTTTGTTTTTTATAGTAACTGTTTTATAAACCATATAAGAATAAACATTTATAAGACTATAATTAATTATGATTAATCTAACTTACAATTATGTCTTGCATTAGAAAAATTACATTAATATTTGCATTAAATTTTAATAAAATAAATAAATATATATATATATATATAATTTTTTTTTTTTTTTTTTTTTTTGAATAATATAATAAAGTCTTGTTTTTCTCTTTTTGAGTTTTGGTTAAGATAAAATTTAAAAAAAAGTTTGCCAGTCTAGGGTTCATTAGTCATTTAGAGCTTGTTTTTCAAATATATGGTATATAGATAAAAAACATATTCTAAACCTACCTCTTAAAACATGTTTACTAACAAACAAGGTTTAGAAATCTTAATTCAGTCCACAAAAGCTCTGGGGGAGAGCAGTAATAACAAAATAACAAGCGACACGTGAAAATACAATAAAGGTTTAAGGTTAAATTTAAAGCCACCGCTCTTGGTTTAAAAATCTGCTCATAACTACTACTTGGGAAGATGTAAGTGATCAATAAAAAAATGTAAATTATTTTAAGATGAAGGAGTTTCAAGAAAAGGAAAAAGACTTTTTAGCACAGAAATATGAAGAACAAATGAAAACATTAGATCTTCAATATGAAAAGGTTTGTGAATTTTATATTCTTTTCTTTTTGTTAAAGAAATTTTAATTCTGTTAGCAAGGCGTATTTTTAAATTCCAATTTTGCCTGAAAATTAACGAGATATAAACCAAAAGAAAAAAAATCTGATCTTTGACCTGTACACAATAACAGGTTCAGCATAGGGTTAAAAAACAAGTTAAAATAATGTGGTATTTTTTGATAGATTTACATTACAAACTGAAGTTACAAAAAAACTAACCTAAAAATTAAGTCCTTGGTAGATATTAATAGGGATGCCAAGCCTTTTTTAAAACAATAACTCACAACAAAGCGTTTGTCTCAATAGCTGCTACGATTCTATAGTTATTGGCAGGTAGATGCGAAAAATTTCTCACAAAAAACTATAAATATTTTATGAGACATTTTTTTCAGGGGGAAGATAAGGGCATTTCAGGGGGTAAATTTTGACATAGTAGTGTATAGCTGAACCAAAAAAATTCCAAATGACATGATGTTCTTACACAAAGCAATAAGTTTTTTGAGCAATTTTTCAACAGGGTAAGATATTTGTCAACCAGGGGGAAATTCCGAATAACAAAAAATTTGACAGGTAGATGCTGAAAACAATTTTTTTTGAGAAATTTTATTTATATATATATATATATATGTATATATATAATATTTCTATATATTATATATAGGATATAGAATATATATATATATATTATATATAAATATATATATCATATTTTTCTTTAAAATATTATATAAAAATAAGGTACTCTGAAAAATTGATCTCAGAATCAGATAAAAGGTAACGAAATAATGCTTTCTATTTTATTGAAAAGCTTTTTTGGTTTTCATGACATTCCATTTTTAGTCAAGTGTAAAGCCGGAAAAAGACCCTCAGAAAAAATCCCCCTATTTAAAAACAAATTTAAAAAACGAAATAAAAATTTTTTCTATTTTTTATAGCTTACCATTAAGCTTAAACCCTATTTTATGAAAGTACAGGTAATTTTTACTTTTCATAGCTTTTGAACTGGTGGTGTTACCTAACTTAAAATTTAGTTTTATAGGAAAACTTTATTTTTCTATGTCAAGAATAGCTTATCACCCCCTGCTTTCAAAATAAAAAATTGTTATTTTTTAAATTGATTTTAGAATATAAGAAAAAAAAAACAAGTAGATCTAAAATTTATTAAGGGTAAAACCTTGATTAGAATATTGTATAATTCCCAAGACAAAAATGTTTTGTGATCTTTTATTAATTCATATAAGAATAATTTGTAGGAGTGTCTTGGAATTCCTTTTCTATTTTAATTTTTATTTATAATCAAAATTAATAATTTGACAAAATACTGTACCTAAGTTTCTCACTTGAGTTTCTCACAGTTCTACTAGAATAACTCATGCAGTGGGTAGTCTTTAATAGGACTGCGAGAAACTCAAACAGTTGGTGGTCTTTAATAGGACTGTGAGTAACTTAAGCAGTGTGTGGTCTTTAATAGGACTGCGAGAAACTCAAACAGTTGGATGGTCTTTACCAGAACTGTGATAACCTTTGGTCTTTATGGAGAGTGTACCTGCCATCCTGAAATGTAGGTAGCATACCATCTTCCCTGGATTCAAGCAGCATTTGTAAATCAAGTTTTTCTTTAGCCAATTGTTCTGAATCACTCTCACATTGTTGCTGTGTTAACTTTTCTAGATCGTAGTTAACTATGCTTTTAGTTAGCTCTGCCTCAGCATTAATTATTTCTTTTTTAGCAATTTTTAATTCTTCAAATTTTTTCCTTAACGCAGATTTAAGTTTTTGCTTGCGAGGAGTAACAGAACCATTATTAATTATTCTTTTAAATGGAGGACGATATGTTTTAAGTTTTTTTTTTTTCAGTCTTTCATTCCCATTTCCAAACTTAGAATTCTTGAAAAAAATTTTTAAAAGGAACAATGATGTAATTTTTTATATGATTTTATATCTTATATAAGTCATCTTTTGTAGCGGTCATCTTTTTGAAATTGAACTTTTGAACATCTGAAAAACTGTGCAGTATAATCAGAGCCAGTTAATGCATGAAAAGAAGGAAGAATATTGCGTAAATCTTTGCCCAATAATTTCGCCAGTTTAGAAACATCGTGATAGGTTATACCATCTTTGGAACTGTTATTTCCCTGTCCGAAAATACAATGTACTTTGAGATTTTTCAGCAACAAAAAGAAACAAGATATAAACATCAGTATCATCTGCTAAATCGCTAACTGGATCACCCAAACTACTTGCATATATTGCATACAATGCAATATGGTTAGCTTCTCTATGTAGCGAAGAAAGGTTTGTTTCCTCTTGTGTGTTTTTTTCATCTTATACCTGACATAAAATTTATTTTCTTTTGTAGCAAAAACGTTTTTCTTTGTTCAGCTGATAAATTACAAATCTGAAATTTGTTTGTTCTATTTAATAGAAACTCCTGCCTTTTTTATGTTTGACGAATGATTTTCAGGAGAATAATTGTCAAATACTAAATTTTCTCCAAGAATATTTTGTATATCCGCAAAAACACTGTAATTTCAATGATTTGATCACGTGGTATTTTTGTTTATGGTCGGCCTGAAATCAATTCAGTGATTCCTTTTCCCATTTATATACTCTGTTAGTTTAGGGTGAGTTCCCTGTAAATTCAACATTTGGATGTAATAGTATGTTAGATTTCGAGCATAATTATTACGATTTAAAGCAAAGCACAATGGGATAAACTCCGACTGCATCAAGAGAACCTTCCTAATTTCTTGTTTGTTGAAAGTTCACCATATTGAAAATTTAATCAACCATATACAAGTATAGATCCATCCGACAAGACATATCACTTACTGAATGTTTTCGTAGTTGAAGGCTTTCACAAAATTGAGAGAAGATTTCATTAGACATTTTGTTTTGAAATTTTTCATAGTACATAGATGATACATCTGTAAACTCAAAATTTTGACTGCGGAGTTTGGTTCTCATGATCTTCGTACTTAAGTTTATGCAAGTACATTGCACGTTTGACATTGCCAGCCTTTAACGCATTAGTTAAGACCACAATAGACAAACCATTGTACTATTCATAGTAATAAAAGCTTATAATCAGTTTTATTTACCTTAAAACAAATAAAAATTAATAGACCATTTCACGTTTCGTCTTTATATTGGTCAAAACCTAAAAAGAAATCTTGTTTGAATGATAAGTCATAATTTCTATTCACAAAAGATTATCAATGTTAATTATATTTTCCATAGGAGATTATTTTATTTAGTTGTTTTATGTTCTAAACTATCCAAGCAGTTTGTTTGATTTGTTTGACTAAAAACGCTGTGACTGTCAGTGACCAAGAAGCAACGTGCCAAAAGCAATAATTCAAACTAATTCTTGGTAGAATAGGATAGCACCAAATGAAAAAAAAAACTTGTTATAGCGGTTTTATTTAGTAATATTTAGAGTATTGGTTTTTTAATCCTAATAAGATGGAAAGAATTAATATAAAATTTTTACAAACCTGAATATTTGAGCCGACTGTATATTGATCAAAGTATGTATATAATGACATGAATGCTACCCATTCTTGAAAGAGGGGCTGTGATGGGCGGTAAGTAAGCAACATTAGGTTTCTCTGGGGTTGCTGGATCTACTAGTTGTTGAAATCCGTTTCATGACGGAATTGTCTGTTTATGAAAGTGTTTGCTAGCATAACACATTAAATACCAAGATATTCCACTATCATCACAAGCTGAGTTAGGAGGACTTACTTAGAAAGATTTCGTCAAACTCTTTAAGTGTCTCTTTTGCTTTGTATTTTCCATTTTTTTTAATGATACGGTAAGTAATGAACTAATGATCCTTTAACATGATGTTTATTCCATACAATGTATATAATAATAATATATATCTGTTATGGTTACAAATTTACTTTTAACCATGTTTTTTTTTTTTTTCAAACAAATAACATGACAAATTTGACATCATATACTGTTTCTGAAAACACTGGGTTTACTGTTGAATAAGGGAGAAGGAGATTTGAGTTTGATACTGTCATATAATAAGGAAAGTTTAATCCTTGTCTTCAAAAAAATAGGCAGAATCATGAATAAAGCGTTTTTAAAACTACCGTTTAATTAAAACAAAAGCTTTACTTATAAAAAAATAGAACAGAATTATAAAAGATAATCACTGGGATAAAAAAAAAATAACTTACATATTGGTTCTTCTTCAATCAATAAAAGGTCAAAAGCTGTTGATCAAGTGCATTTGAATTGTTTTCGTCTTATTTTTACATTGCAATTTATAATGATGGTAAAGTAAAACATCCCCTCATATCATAGCTTAGAAGAAAGGCATTTTTTTTTTTTTTTTTTAGTTATTTTAAATCTATATAATTATATGGTTTACGAAATGTTTCCATGTATAAAATTAGTTTTCTTTTCTAGGAAATAAAAGATTTAAATGATTTATTCCACTCAAAATGCGCACTTCTAGACACGCAAGACTTGCGAGTACTTATACCAAGGTTAAAAGAAACAAGCAGTGTTCACACGAATAGCAGTAGCGAAAGTGTTACTAGTAATAAATATCAATGAGGGTAAATTAGCCCAAAGATTTCTGATATTTAAATTATTTATTCTCTGTAATAATAAGAGTCTTTAATTTATAAATAACACATTAAATTTAGCCTTGTACTTTAAACTAATTTTTAATTTTTTTTAGGATGTAGTTTGAGAAATGTGGTATAATAAGCCGAGATTTTGATAAGCTATAAGCTCAATATAAATGAAACTCCTGTGATTTTTAGTGTTCAAACTTGCCTGGAATAACTGAAAAACCACTATTTTGTAATGAAAGTAATGACAACCTTAGAAAACCAAATTTCCTTCAGTGAAGTTTTTCTAGATGTTTTATACAGCTATTTCTATATAATCAGTCATACCATTTTAATGATATAAATACCAATCTATAAAATTTTAATTACCTAAAATGTCCTATTTAGTCTCCATTGGCGTCACTGAATTCAATGTTTTTTAAATTTTATAGGTAACTCTAAAATTTGAGCTGATGTAACGCAAAATCTTGCTGCAAAAAAGAAATTTTAGAATCGCAGTAAAATTGAAATTGCTTAGAAATTCCTCATTAAAAAATTTAATTAACTTCTTCGGCGAAATAGACTCCATGAAATTAATCGCTTTAAATCTTAGCGCGTGTGAATGATGTTTATGTTATGTTTTTATTACTTGTTTTTATCAAGCCAATTTTAAACTTTGTTTATATAAAAATATAAAAACTTTTTAGCCTTGTTTTTCTTTTTTCTTTTATGATATATATTTTTAT
>JAUZNK010004079.1:0-10590 GCA_035046665.1 Euphysa ruthae | reverse complement strand
ATATATAACAGAGCTAAAAGTCATTTTCACGATATAGAGTAGCTCCACAAATCGTAAACAAGTATGAAAGATAACTGGTCAGAATTACGTACACTTTCCACTTTGCAATTTTAAGATATCAATACAATAACTTTGTAATTTACAGAAAAACATGTTTTAAAACCTTAGTATTCGTAATTTTAAGTGAATACTCTGCTCAAGATATTATATACATCAGCACAAAAATTTCACTTAAAGGGCAACTTTAAATTATATTAATGGCTGATCTGGTTTCAGATGCCCCAAAACATGATAATTTAATTTCATTCAAAACACAGCTAATGATTGACATAAGAAATTGAACATTTTCTTATACGGCATCGCAGATAATCCTGAAATACATTCTTTCATTTTTCATCTTTGCTTAGATGTACTCAAAGTGAGACCTAGATTATTCACCTAGTACCCAATTTACTTTAAAAGCCTGAATTTCAAACCAAGCCTCTAAAGTAGTTTTTTGTGACCATATTTCAATTCTTAAATTTGTTGAAAACTTTTGATTTCGATTTTCACCCCTTTTACCGTGACATAAAATTTATTTCCTTTTGTATTTTTATTCTTTTTTCTTAACCATCATACTAAATATTCTAAGTTAATCAAAAGCAAATAAATCTACATCTAGACAGGTTCTGTTTGCACCAAGCGTTTGCTTACTTTCTTGTATTAAATATTTAATTAAATTTTATTAGCTATAATAGCAAGGACACTTATATAACACCACCCTTTAAAGATATTCACATTAGGCACTGCTTTCAAAACAGCTTTTTTTTTTCAGGTTTTCCCTGCTTTAAAAATGGCTTTTAGCATTAGAAGTATACCTTAAAGCACTAAATTTAGGGATACTTTTCGACAATTTTTTGACCTTGTTAAAGCCTGTAGTAGGAGAAAAAGGCGGTTACAAGAACCTAACTTAGAATACCAGACTAGCGCAATTCAACCTGGAGATCAAATCCCTAATCCCTCAAAAAGAAAAACCATTTCCCAACTGACAAATAAAAAATTTAATTAAAAAACTCTCAAACCAGATGCTGTTCCATCCCTCAAGTTACCAATAAAAAACTTTACATTCACAGTAAACCGAGAATCCTCCTCTTTATCTTTTTAAACTCATCTGCATGCTATAATTCTTTTCATGAACTAACAAATCGTGTTCAAAAATTAATTATCTAATTTGGTTTTTTTATTGAAACCTGTGCTGTTATAAAGCCGACTACTTATATATTTGAATTATGAACGGTCTATGCGTAATGCCACAATGTCTAAGCTTTTCTCAATTATTTCTTCTTATAATTTATGTGGCGGAATCACTATCACTGAACGAATCTCTCTGAAGTTGGATGCTTAGATAAAACACACCATACTAAAAGAATATTGATTTTTTTGCTGATAAAGATTTTCCAAACTGAATATTTTCGTTCACAATCGTGCGTTTTACTGCAGAAATCCAATGAAGCTACATGTTGTTCATGTAAAAAATTAGAATATAAAGAAGTAAAATAAATGATGTCTAAATCTGAAAACTCACTAATACCAGCTAAATTGAATGCACCAATACCATTAACTTCCCCAGATCGCATAAAGCTAAAATTACAAAGCATCCGTTTAGAAAACAAAGTCTTGAAATCAGAAATCTTAACTTCTTCCATTACATTAGAAATGAAGTAAACGATGATCTTATTTCAATGATGTATTTATTGACCAAAATAAAATAGCGCCATTTATTTAGTTTTGCAGACATAGGTAATCATAATATAAGTTTTGCAACATTGTAAAAATCTTACATCACATGTTTTAGATTTCCTTATTCTTAGAATTGTCGACCCTTTAAAATATAGTTTCGCAAATTTTGCTACAACAAATGCTATTACTTCAATTCAGCTGTTTCTATTATTTTGGAAAGTTTCTGGAGTTTTGGAGATAATATACGAATTGAAAATTGTTGCTGCTAATTGCTATGGAGTCTCCTCAATTCGAAAGTCGTTTTGCATGCATTTTCAAATTATGATGGAAGTGGATAATATTTCAGACGTTGAGGTTACATGACCTGTAAAAAATTTATATAATTGTCCAAAACAAACAGTAGGGCTTGTTAATTTAACTCCATATACAGTAATGAGTGTTCGATTAGCTGCACAAGTAATTCTGTTAGCATTCCCCTAGATTTTTACTGTCCACCTGATGCAGCAGGGGCAGCTGAGTACTGTAAAAAGTTTAATGACATTTCCGATTGTCTAAACTTTAGCAGTACTGAAGTTGCTTATTCAGAAAATAACAAATTCCTTATAACCATTTTCTTCAATTAATGATTTTTGTTTAATTTGGCTAAAATAAATTTTCTAGGATATTTGGTCCGATGGCAATAATCAATCGATGAACGTCCAGGTAACATTTCACAAAATTCTTGCTCTAACATCTTTATATCTTAGCAAACATATGAAGGTCTTAAAATTACATTTCACTCATCTATTGAGCTAATTCGATTTCTTTTAAAAAGTAATATCAAGTATATTCAAACATAAAGATTTTGTGAAGATCCTCTTGAAAATTATTTTAGACAGCAGCGTTCAATCGGTAGACAGAAAGACAATCCTTCACTAAAAGATGTCGGCTACAGTGATAACACAAATATAAATCATTGTGTATTTAAATATAGAGCAGGAAATTGGCAACATAACCAGTATGTAGACACTTCAATTGAACCCATTCCAACAAAGAAATAAGATTAATTCTTCTTTTATAAATTATGACTTTGACTTGACTGTTTTAATGCAAAATATTTTATGCTAACAGAAATTAGCCCACTGAAAAAAAAAAAAAAAAAACGGCTTTATAACAGTTATTATTTCATTTATAAATTTATAATTCGTTATTTTATTCATTATTTTTTGAATTTTAGGGTTTCGATTTTTAAGATAGCAGATTTATTGCATATGCATAAGCATATCCATTTTGTGCCTGAATATATAAAAAATGAAAGCTTTAACCAGAAAACATTTGAAACGACGTAGTGTGATGCTTGAGATCAAATCTCTTCTTAGCAAGGTTCGCGTCACCTCTTACCCGAGGCTGCTAAACTTATTTGTGATTCAGTTTTTATATAATAGAAATTTTCAAATAATAGAAATGAAATTATACTGTAATAGAAGGTTTTTGGTCACAGGCATTAACCAAAGAAAAAGAGTCTCGAAGTTATGCTTTCCTTAGAAATTAAATTCCCAGGAAATTTTTCAGAAATTATCTTCCGGGAAATTAAGTTCTCGCGAAATTTTTCAAAATTCCAATCGTCAAAAGCTCCCACAGAAATTAATAATTCCAAAAAAATACACATCTGGCTCAAACATCATTTAATTACATAAAATCATAATAATTTCTGACAGAGTATAATTTGAGTTATGTGGAAGATAAATTTCGTCATCCTTGATCGATGGCCATCATTTATGACAAGTCAATCTGTAAACTATTGAAACAAGTTGCAACAAGTCGAGGGTGTTACTATGGTTAAATACAAAAATTTAAGCCTATGTTTTAGGAAATCTGTTGTTTAACATATAATGATTCCTTTATCTTAATATGAACCTCAGAATTATGGAAATTAGGGAACTTCAGTGTTAGGGTGGGCTAAGCTATAATAAAACAAAAACTTAAGAGGAGCAATTGGGTATAGATTATTACATAAATATATATATATTTATAAATATATATATTTATTTTTACCCATAGTATTGAATTATAGTTTTTGAATATAAGACTTTGGTTGTTTTCATGTCGAAAAGCTTTATCAGGACATAGAAATTAATGGTGTAAGGGGTAATGATTAAATTTACCGTTTTACCAATAAATTTATGGTTTTGATAATATGATCATTCCCCTCTGAAAAAAATGATGACTTCATTCTCGTCTGAAAAAAATGATGACTTCATTCTCCCCTGAAAAATAAATATTAATTTAAAAAATTAGAAAAAAAATAAGAATCCTCCGCTGTGCCTGTTTACGTCTAGGATCCGAATTGTAAATTTTATATAAAATCTATTTATTAAGGAATTTAAATAGCTTGGTGTACGATATTTTCTCAAATATCATGAAAAGTCCTTGACAGGAAGTCAAAGACGATCTATCTTAAGGAGAACCTAACGGTCGTTTCATAGAAACATTCGTAAGTAAGTGTAAAGAAATACTAAAATTAATAAATAAATTATTTTAAAAAATATAAACACAAACGTTATATTACATTTATGTAAAAATGAATAGATGTTGTTTTAAATCATATTTAAATGCAGGGAAACTATAACTAAGATTTCTAAAATTTTTTTTCAGGAAAGTCTTTCCACAGTCTCTGTAACTTAAAGAAAACTCTTTTAAGTCGCATTTTATAAATGGAAGTTTAAAACTACAAGAGTCTTTGTTAGATTTTAAGTTTAGATTTTGGCGAGAGGTGCTAACTTATTTTATCGTAAGCTGTGGTTAAGCTCATTTTTAAAAAGTGTAACACTTAACATGGTTTTTTTTAGGTAATTTTATTGTTATTTAGTTATTTAATACTTTTTATCACATATTCCTATCACTAAGATGTTTCATAACTTTTCAGTGTCATATTTGTTTATCGTATTAACCCCAAACATTATTTTTCTAAAACATAAATGTATAAATGTCAAATTAATAAAAGAAATTATCACAAATGAACGAAGGTAAAATTATCTCTTAAATCCGATTATCTCGTTCCGTAACATCAATTAAAATAAGTTCTGTAATGATATCTTAACTCGTCAATGACAATGTTGATAGCTGGAAAAATCTTCGAATAATGGCATTTCTTCGATCGGGCATTTCTTCAAGAACTCTTTCTGACTTCCTTCTCCCTAAAGATTTGCAGTGGATTCTTTTTGATTTGTCGTTTGCAAACAAATTTTGGCTTTCTAATTCATTATTATCCTCGATAATTGATTACAGAGTTTAGACAGACTTTCAAAGCCAAATTATGTCACTTCATTGATTAAACCTTCTAAGAAGAAATTGTTCTCGTCGTTTGAAATGTACGTTGCCAATAAACCGATTCAAGACTCTTGGAAAACGTCACTCTTGAATGTTCTATCAACCCGTTATCTCGCTTGCTGAGAAAAATAAAATAGCTAAATTTATATTTTAGCAATATTACTTACTTACTCATTTAAACATTTTTATTGGAGCAGATTCAAATGTGTTCCTTGTATTATTAGCTATGTCAATGTCCTGAAATATTCCGCTGTAAAAAAAATATTTTCAAACGGGTACAGTTTTTACGCAAATCAGGGGGTTTAATTAATTTCTTTAAACCCGATGTGGAGGAGTATGAGGTTTGGAATCCAGTTTTTTTTCTCTTGTCTGGACCTTTTTTGAAGAGAACCTTCTTGATTTCAATTTGAAAACTTTAATTATTTTGCCACCCCTCAAAAATTAAGAATATTTTTAAAGAATTGTAAAGTAAAGTTAAAATTTTGATATTGCAATGGCTAAATAAAAACACTAAAAAACTCTCATCAACTTTGTTAGCAAAAACTCATGACGTTGTCTTGTTTAATCTGTTCTTTATATTGTTTTGTTTACTTTTATTTTCCATAAAAGTCAGTCTAAACTCTGTACTTTAAAACAAAACTATCACTAAACATCACATCACAGAGACTTCTAATTTTAAAAGCAGAAGGGAAAGAATAGCCAAAAATTTCTTTTTTTTTGCTTACAATGCTCCTCAGAAAAATGAAAATATCTTCAAAGTTATAACTTTTTATAAAAAACGGGTTTCAGATTCAAAAGATTCAAAAAGTAGAATAATTTTGATTCTAAACAAGAAATTTTAAAAATTTGAGATTTTCATGATTTAATAACTTAAGACCACCTTGTTGAAGGATTTTTTTTACTAAAAACAGCGCTTTTGTATTTTTCTCAAAATCTACTGATTACATATTTTTTTAAATTTGCATGCAGTTAGAGGACAAGAGTGGGTATTTATCACCTACAGGTTACTCCTGTTTTCGATGCCAGATCATGGTAGAAAATGGTAACTTTTTTAATACTAAAATAATATAATTGAGTTTTCTTTCAAAATGTTATTATAATCGTTAATATTATTATTATCCACTTTGCTCGAAGTTAAAGGACCATGGAAGAGATCTTTTGACCATGGCCAACTCTGCTACAGGCCGGGACAGCAAGCAACGGAAACAAATAACTGGAGGCCGATGCTCACACAGAAAAACATTTTTCTTGGTCATACCTATATAAATTAGTTTTGAAGGGCAGTTTTGAAATATTTTTCGGTATAACTAAAAACGACATAAAACTTGGCTCCAGAATCAAAATTCCGTTAAGCTGCTGTGTACCAAGACGTAATTCTAATTAAAAATCAACAAAATGACATCATTTTCCAGTTTATAAATTTCCAAAGGACGAAACTCAAAAACAGAGATGGATTAACAGCATTCCAAAAGTAAACAAAAAAAATCACTAAATATTCTGTTGTTTGTAGGAAGCATTTGATAACAAAAACTTGATAACAAAAATTTGTCCTACACTATAGTAAGTGGAGACCAGTTATCCACCTTCAGTTTTTCTTAACATGCCCAGAAGTATCGTTTTTTCTCCAACTCGTCAATTAAGTACCACAGCGAAAGCTTTATCATTTATTTCAGCACTTAGATATAATGGGTAAAGAAAATTTTGGTACAGTCTTATATCCACCTGGTGTAATTTGTCGTGCTTTTGAATATTTTTCAGTTAGCCGAAGTTTATACCATTGTTTATGTCGTGATTATAAATTACCAAAAATAAAAACGTTAACCAGAATCACCTGCAAAATTAGTTCTTTGAATGATGGTGTGTTATTAAAAAAAATATATATATATATATTTCTGCTTAAAATGATGTAGCGAAGGAAAATGGTGTAAAAGATTACTAAAATTGTGCTTTTGCTGTAAAATCAGGAAATTTGGTGAGTTTGATCCTTCGATGGTATTAATTCAAAATTACTGGCCCCCATTCTGCATGCTCATTTTCTGTGTGTTTTCATTTTGTCTGACAGTGCAAAAACTCATTATCACCAAACCTAGTCACGTGACATACCATTGGAAAGGCAATTTCAAGTAGAATAAACTTTAATGAAAGACTTGCATCTGAAAATTTTTCGTTTAAAACCTTCAATGTTTTCCCAACTTTACCTATTCAAAATTTTATTTTTCTTATGATAATTATAGTGCAGCCTTTGTAAAAAAAAATTGGGTTGTTAAACAGTATAAGCTAATATTTCCTAAAACATAACTACTTATTTCACATTTCAAAAGTTAAAACAATTATATTTTTAATAACGTTATCGATAAATATAAAAAAGAGAGACTATTTTTAAAAATAATTAATTATTCATGCTAACTTTAACAAGATGAAACAATCATTTTTTATATTTTCTTTACTTATTAAATAAAAACAATTCTGGCATGTTGAAACTAACGAAATCTTGTCTCGATGCAGCTGAAAAGCTTTTTGATGGATTGTTGTTTCAAAATCAAAGAAAGCCTTTTCTTCAATAAGCAGAATAGCAAATGTGTAAAAGGAGAAGGAGGAAGTACTTAAATCTTTTTAAAGCAGACTAACCCTTTTCGTATTGGAGGGTCAATTTTACCCTCTATGGTTTTTGCAGATAACTTTTTTTTAATCTTGATATGGTGCTGAAATTTTATGACACTTACTTGGCACGATAAAAAAAGGGTTTTGCCAAAAACAAAAATCATTCCAATAATGACGAAGTCTATGATAGAGTCCTTACTAACAATGACGTCATTTGAAAAATTCTGACATAAACAAAAAAAAATTTTGCTTACTAAAGTGTTTGCATATAATAGGCATATATACCTGCAAAATATCTTATGAATTACATTTATCGTTCAGAAGATATTAGGGGGTCAATTTGTGCCACACACCAGTCTAAAACGGACAAAAAAAGCCCAGTCCTAATAGGGCTAAGAGTGTGGTGAAAAATACCTTTAAAGAAATGATATTTTTTACTCATAAGCCATTTTTGCAATATTTATTTTACTCGTCACATAAAAATCATAAAGTTATCTGTTGACTCAAAGTTTAGCGTCACATTAAAAGTTTCTTGGCAGTAGTCTTTTGTTCTTCTCTTAGAAAATCAAACAACAAATCTGGAACAAACGTAAGCTAATGGAACGGTAATCAATGGTTTTAAGCTTATGGTTTTTGTTTTAATTTAGGAGTGATAGGATTAACAGAAGATTCGTACCAGCTGCTAAGATGGATGGTTTGTGGGCTAAAAGTAGCCCGCTGCATCAATGAATTCCACTCTGGATTGCCGTTCAACTTAAACAAAGCTGAAAACTTTAAGCATCACGAGCAAACCACCAGTCCATGATTTAAAAAACTCGTTCGAGCAGTTTGGAAACCCTTTTATTAAAGAATCCCAAGATTTACTGGTTATTAATTCTAAAAACATTATGTCTCCTGAAGTTATATGTGCAGTTCAGAGTATTCAAAATGTGGGATTTGACCAGTTTAAACAGTTTTTCAATGACTGCATCAGGTTAAAATCAAAAAGTATACTTCGCCCTATCAAACTGAAGAACATTTTATTTTTCAAAGCTCCACCAATCAGAAGCAACAAATCCAAGAATGCAGAAAGATCATCATTGAAAAACAGTTGCAAGTTACTCTTGCAGCTCTACATTACATGCCAAGTAAGAGATGGCGACCTCAATGAATTTTTTTGTCATGAAAATAACATTACCCACCTTCAATATCTAAAAATGGAGATTTACGATCTGGGTAAATATCAGATCTGATTACATATTTCGAAGAACTTTGCCCTCCAAGCAGTGACATTCCTCAAGCTGACTGTGTAATATTAGATGAAGTAGCGATTGTAAATATTCTGAAACCCAATGGTGACTATACTCTTTCAGAATACGCATAAAAAGTGTTGATTCCATATATTTATCATCAATTATCAAAGGCATCAAGAATTGAAATTGTTTGAGATATCTCTTAATTCATTGAAAGTATCAGCATAAACCAAAAGGGGAAAAGGTATGCGTCAAATGGTGCAACCAGATACACGAATACCCAGTAAATGGTAATCATTTTTGCATCTTGACGAAAACAAAAGAGAATTTTTTGCCTATTTAGCTGAAATTACAACCCGAGAGAACTACACTGGTAAAATAATTGTTAGTTTGATATATAGAAGTTTTGATATATAAAAGTTGTGCAACAAAAATCTCGATAAATCAAAATTAGCACCCTGTGATCACGAAGAAGCCGACAGTCGACTGATCCTCCATGGGTATGACAGCAATAACAAGGGTTAAAAAAGAGCATTAATTCAAAAAGTTGACACGGACGTGGTTGTAACTTCGATGGGAGTGTTTGAAATGCTCAACTTCGATGAGTTATGGATTGCGTTCGGAGCAGGGAAGCATTTTCGGTATGTTCCTATTCACAGTTTAGCAATAGCAGAGAAAAAGAGTCTTTGTATGCCTCTTTTTCACACACTGACAGGCTGTGAGAAAGTTTCATTCTTTTCCGGAAAAGGGAAATAAGTAGCATGGAAAACCTGGAACAAATTCGATGAAGTTTAAGGAAGAAATTTAGACAATTTAATTAGCAGTTTTCAAGATCTTTCAAGATTTATAATCCTTGTTTATGATCAAATAAGCATTTTTGTTGACATCAACGATGTAAGAAAAAATGTTTTTTCAAGAAAAGGAAGACCGTTATAAGCTGTTCCTCTTACCAAAGATGTCCTAATTCAACACGTTAAAAGTCCAGTTTATCAATCATTTTTTTGTTGGGGTCGATCACTTCAGAAATATTTAGAACTTCCAGATCCGTCAAACTGGGGTTGGCAGTTAAACCCAACAAAAGAGTATGAAATTGATTAGATGACGCTGCCTGAGGCATCAAAATATGCCATGAACTAATTAGTTGTGGGTGTAATCGAGATAAAGGTTGTAAAGGTTGATGCAAATTAATAAAATCTGATCTCAAGTGCACTGCTTTGTGTAAATGTAGTGGAGTTTGTGAACACTAATTCATTTATATTTTTATATTTATATGTGTTCAAAGGCGCGTTCAGCATTATAACTTAAGTGTAATAGTTTTCGCATGCCTTCACATAGAACCAAGTTGCGCATGCGTGCTTATTTTTACGAATGACGAGTTCACAATATATTCATATATAAATATAATTTACAAAATAAAATATTTACAAAACTGTTAGTCTTTTTGGATGAACTTTTACGCGCCTGTTAAATCATTTTTATACAGACTTTTTCAAAAACGAACAGTTCGGAAATTACAAATTAGAAAAGTATTTCTGTCTATATATTTTAATGTTTAAAAGGCTTCAATCAACTTAAAATTATTTAAGGCAGTAAGTAAGTAAGTAAGTATTTATTCACTATCAATAAAAATATTACAAAATAAATGTTAAGAACGTCGTTTAAAGAAAAAAAAAAAAAAAAAAAAAAAAAAATTAATGCAAACCAAAATATTTTAAAAAACAGGGATTGA